>VCII01000338.1:122500-127500 GCA_006030095.1 Triplophysa siluroides | reverse complement strand
TAAACGGGTCGTCCTGATTCTCTTCATGAGTAATGGGGGTTTTTTTTGGGCGTAACGTGCAGTAAAGCAATCACAGTGTCATCTCTCAATCCCTTTAAGAGCCAGTTGCGCTCGCGCCATGGCGGAGTTTGAAGCTGAACGCTTCTTAAGCGAAGAAACTGATTTGCTCGTGCGCGAAGTTAAAGCGCGCGAGCAGATCATCTACAGGACCAGCAGGAATCCACCAAAGCTTCCCGAGGTGAAGAAGGCGTGGGAGGAAGAAGAGTTTAAAATTGAGTTGCTTATTATTATTTATAGAAATGCTTTTATTTTTCATTAAAGCTTTGGTTCTCATTAAAAGTGTTTTCTCCCCAGCCATGACGTAATAAGTAAAATGATCAGGGTTTTAATTGCTGAAAGTATTGATACATGATCTCTGTAATTTCCAAAATATACAAGATTTTTCAAATAAACTTTTCAAATATGCAAGAAAAGGTTTACACTGTAAAAAGTATTTACTTGTAACAAACAGGAGATAAAGAATTTACAAATGTTTGTGTGCTCCTGCCCTTTCCTCTGTGATAAGTGCGCGCATTGTGGACCAGAGGCGCATTTTCTACTAACCAGGGGCGGTTCTAGGGGGGGGCCAGAGGGGGCCAGCGCCCCCGTGTCAGCACACTTGGCCACCCCCCTGGCCCCCCTTAATCTGGAATGATATTTCACCAAAACAGAGCAATTTTGAGCTGAACTTGTTTTCAAATGAAAAATGAATGAAAAATAATCATGACAACAAATGTTAGTGCCCCCTAAAAGCATAAGTGGCCCTTACCTGGCCCCCCAGTTACAGTAGTCTAGAACCGCCACTGCTACTAACACGCTCTTTAAATACCAAAAACATTCTGCGCCGTTGACTTTAGACTTTGGAGCAGGTTTGAGTTGGTCTTTGGCTCCGTCTATTTTCAGTTCCTCAAAACAGCACCGCACCAACACTGCGCCTGAACACACCCTTCTTCAGACCAGCACGCCCATGGGCGCACAAATGAGCGCAAATGCATTTGCTATTTACAATGACAACAGCGTCGGGCTGAAACTAGCAAAAACACTTGCGCTGGGTGTACGATAGGCCCGAAGTGTTCATTGGTAGTACAAATGTGTATGTTGTTTGTGTAAAACTATTATGAATTAAGCTCTAATTTAAACAGAATGATGAGTAATTACTTTACGTAAAGTAACAACAATTTCATCTGAAATCCTACTCAGGTGATCTGCTTTAGCCTCATTACCATGATTGACTGTCTTTATAAAGGGGATAGCTTGGAACTTTTTTTAGGAAATATGGATGGGTCAGAGAGGGAGAGGGCATGGAAGACAAAGGAGAGGAAGACCAAGACCAAGAGCCGTAATCTCTGATGAGATGAGAGCAACCATTACTGACCGTAGTAAATCATGTGCAACTAAGGGTCTAAGGGTGCAACCAAATCTGCTGCGTTCAACAGTTGCATCAATGTACCAATTTTCAGAGAAAACAACAGATGACTCTAGCATCCTTTGATGATTCTGTGACTACATTCCAGACGGTATTTTCCACGATGCACGGCCAGAGAAGACATCGGATGTGATGTTGATGAGAACTTGTGACCAAATGCGAGAGATCGAGGACTAGAACCCTTACTATACTTTTGTTTTTGTGTTAAAAATGTATTTGTATTCTTTATTTTTTTATCATCATTTCCGCCCTGGAACTTTGTTTCTCTTTTTTTCCCCTTTGTACTGTAACTTTCAAAGATGAAGGACTACTGTATAAACAAAGAAAGAAAACTAATATATATATTTTAATATATTAAAAAGTGCTGTAGTACATTCATTAAAGCGAAAATGAATTGTATGATCTATTTGAAAGAGGGATATATGAGACAAATCATTTCAACATATACTAATAACGTTGATCATTTCTGCTCCCTGTTGTTCGTGTTTTTTTAGGTCGGTGTGTCATGAATGAACTGTATGTTTTCTGAATGAGAATTGTTGAGTGTTATGTTGCGACACATATGAAGTGTTTTGGAGGAGCGATGAACTGTTGGTCATGTTGGTGATGCAGACCGTGTGAAGAGTTTTAAACATGTGGCGTCAGTATTGAACAATGCTTGTTAGCTGTTGATAAAAACTCTGACACAAACACACTTCACTTCTTCAGAACTTAAAGAACATTACAGAATGAATACGAGTGAAACTGCATGTGATTCACACGTCTGTTTTACAGGTTTATTCTGGGGCTGTGAGTGGGAGATGTGTGTGTCTTTACTTCAGTCTATTCTCATAATAAAACTGTGTATTATCAAACTGCTAACATTTCCTCTAAACACACACACGCGTGCGCGCACACAGGGACAGAGAGACAGAGAGAGAGAGATAAGAATGATACTTTCACTTCTTCATTTACTCTTTCTGATGAGCACCTGCTTGATGCATGACCAGGGCTGGGAAGGTTACTTTTAAAATGTATTTCACTACAGATTACACAATACATGCTTTAAAGGGTCATTTGAAACATATTTCACTACATTACACTAGTTTGTGCGTCCGTACGCGTGCATGTGTGTGCGCATGTGTGTGCGTGTGTGTGTATGTGTACGTGCATATGTGTGTGTGTGTACCTGCATGCATGTGTGCGTGTGAGCTCGTGCATGCGTGTGTGTGTGTGTGTGTGTGTGCGTGCGTGCCTATGTGTATATGTGTGTGTGTGCGTGTGCATATGTGTGTGTGTGTGCGTACGTGCATGCATGTGTGTGTGTGTGTGTGTGTGTGTTGGTCTATAAAGGTTTCTGTAAGTCTCCACAATTCAAAAGCTTATAAATGAAACAAAATGATGTTTATTTGCAAATGCAGAATACGATATGCAGTTTATACAAGATACAAATCATGATGACTATGGAAACTATAGACTATAGTGCATGAAAACGTGTATATTTTGGGGAGAAATTTGTACTTAAAAGTAGCTGTGTATAAAAGTCTATTGAATGTGGTTATATGCAGAATTTAGTAAACACGTCTGTGCGTGTGTGTGTGTGTGGGGGGGTCAGAACCGTCTGTTCCACAGGCACATCACCACCCCACCACCTGACCTTTAACAGTGACTGTCTCACACAGATCTCTTCTGAAAGACATGACAGCAGTTTAGTGGACGTCTAGTGTTCACTACATCACTGCATAGATCTAGAACATCAAACCCCTTCTGTGAGACACTGATGATCAGCAGACATGAGGTCTCTCTCTCTCTCTCTCTCTCTCTCTCTCTCTCTCTCTCTCTCTCTCTCTCTCTCTCTCTCTCTCTCTCAGACTGGCCTGCAGTTTTGTATTTGCATGCTGCAGGTGATTAAATGAAACATCATCTTTCTACTGTCACACTTTGCAGGTGAAACACACACAGCTGGGGAGTAACTTATTACTTGTCATTTGGATTACATTGTCAGATTCCTTGTAATTGAATTACGTTACATTTTAAAATACTTGTAATCAGAGTACAGTTAAGACAACCATCTAACCCACGATAGTGAGTCTAGCATGTAATTGTTCAAGAACAGTGTTAATCTTCACGCAACAATAATACTATAAATTCCACGGTTAGTGTAAAAATCACGACATTCATTGCGTCTATATGGCTATAAAACATGCAGTTATTGATAAATCTCAATGATGTAGACAAAACCTTATTGTTTAGCTTAATACTTTTTTTACCATTACTGCATGAATATTACACCCATTTACATTGATTTGGTATCTACACTTGATATTCTTTTTTGTTATAAAATAATTTTTATACAAATTTATACAAATTGTGCTCCAACTTTTTTCGAGATTGAGCGTTCTCGACCGATCACGTTCCTCGCATGTTGTTATGAAAACGTCAAGTGTGAACACAGCCTAAGGCTTTTTTCTATTTCTTAACTATTTTTATTGTAACTAAATGCAGTTATTCGGTGTAAAGGCATTTGACTAACTTCTAGTACTTCATCTACTTTCATCATTTAATGTAATTTCATTATTTAATATAATTGTAGTGTTTTAAGATTCAACAAGAACAATGTTGTGGACACATAGATACACCATTTATTAAAGATAAAACAGACACTTGTAATCTAAATTGAATCAAAAAGTAATCCGATTACGTGAAATGTGTAATCTAAGGTATTACGTTACGTAATTATAATGATGTAAATTGTGCCACGTAGTTTGTAATTAGTAACTGATACAATTCCCAAGTTACCTAACCAGCTCTGCACACACACACACGTGCGCACACAAACACACACATCTTGTATCACACGTTTGTTTATTGCCAACTATAAGGGTGAATGTGAAGTTGTCACATGATCAAGAACAGCCCAAAATCACAGTGACATCACAGCTGACCTCAGTATGACATCACAGTGACATAACAGCGGACCCCCACTCTCACCTGCACATCTCTGTGTGCTGAACAGGAAGTAAAGTCATACACACTTTTACAATAAAGCGCCTGATCGTACAGACTGACCTCCGGTGAAATCTAATCGGATTTATAACCACCACAGTTTCACCTTGCAGCATTACTGTGGTTATACATCCTCATGATTCCTCTTCAGTTGTTATGAGAGGTGAGAAATCATCAATTCAAACAACAATTCAACACAATTTCAGCTGAACAGAAGTGACCTAACACTGAGCACTAACACACCTCACCATCAAACATCTTATATGTTCTTTTCATACTGCATCAAAAGATTAGAGAGCGAGCTAATAGATAGAGGAGAAGAAAGAGAGAGAGAGAGAGAGAGAGAGAGAGAGAAGAGGGTACCTTATAAACTTCTCCGTACGTGCCTCCACCAACTCGCAGCAAAATCTCAAAGTCGTCCTGTGGGTTTCGTGTGGAGATGTCCAGTGCATCCATCTTCACAAACACACTAACTCACACAATCGTGTGTGTGTGTGTGTGTGAGTTTTAATGCAGGAAGAAATACACACATTCACACGAGAGAGAAGTC
>VCII01000338.1:0-120000 GCA_006030095.1 Triplophysa siluroides | reverse complement strand
TTAAATTCACCTCATTTAAATCTGTGTGTGTATGTGAATAAATACATGAACTAAATAATATAATCACTTCAGCAAAAAAGACATTTAACCCATTTGGAGGCAAGTCATCTCTGACAAGAAATATGTTTATTCAAGTTTGCTATTAGTGTACTGATTTAAACAAAAAAGCAAGAAAGTACTTTCAGCCTTATTCACGTTCTTCTATTCTTAAAAAGACACTGACAGTTAGTATGCTTGACCTACACACTCGTATACTTGTTTTCAATCCTCGGCGATTAACTTGAAAGTGTAATGAAGACTTCTGAGTATACTTGACTTGTAGTTGTGTTTACTCGTTTTATTGACTAGCCCTGAATATGAACATAGTAGCATATATAAAGTGCAAAACTAATATATAAATCATAAACTATAAGTATGATGTGAAGTATACTTACAAAAATAGTATAAACACTTCTGAAATAGAAGTGTACTGCGATTAGTGAACTTACAACAAAAACTTGCTGCATTAAAACTGAAGTAAATCATTTTTTTTCTAAAGGGACAATATAAAGAGAAATGTGAGATTCAAATGTGTGTGTGTGTGTACGTGTGTGCGTGTGTGTGCATGCGTGTGTGCGTGATGGAAGAAGATTAAGACTTCTGTTCCACTTGCATCATTATTGTTGTGTCCTCCCTCATCTCAAAGCCATCTGGATACAAACACACGTGTCCCGCTTATACCCCTGTACCACCAGCACCACCCCGGACCCCCCGTCCACCAGCAGCCCGCACACACACACATGTACCCGAGCACAAACACAATGTGCACTCATGCATGAAGGCTTAAACTGGAACACATGGCTTGAGAGTGTGGTGTGTGTGTGTGTGTGTGTTTGAGACGCGTGCCACAATTAACAGAATAGAACAGTCTGTTTAAATGACACACACACACACACACACACACACACACATACACACACACACTGGTTTTTTACAAGAGTATTCAGACTTCTTTGCTGAAACTCACTTACGCTTAAGAAATCATTGTGTACAATAGATGCAGCTGATTGTTCACATAAACAAATGTTACTGCGCATGTTGACTTTTATGACCCCACCTTAACCTCCGGTACACATTCACTAACAATAGAGCGCCTGTAGGTTATTTCTGATAACAATCAAAAGAAACCAGAAGGAGTGTTATTTGGCTAAACTTGTCCCTCCAATATTTTAGACTGCGATACCAAGCTCAACCGCTAGATGTCAGTGTACCAGACGGTTTCTTTAAATGCCACCGAACTACAGGACCCAGGCTGCGTCCAAATACCCCCACTTGCGGTCTTCGCACTTGACCACTTGACTACTTTCATGACGTATTTCCTGTTTATGGCCCAAGTGTTCTAGTGGGCGTGAAGATCCCAAGTGAGCATGTAGTATTTCTAACCTGATGGGACACACTTAACGGCGGGTGTCCGATATCCGAATTCCGCTTGTTTAGACAAAGTCAGGCCGAGTACCAAAACAACCTTGTGGCCAATCAGCAGTACGGTGACCAGTGCACAGGACGGACATTAGTTGAGCCGAGCGCTGACGAAAGCGAAAGATGGCGGTAGGGGTGTGTCTGTTTTGGGGATTTGACCATCAACAAAGAGAAATCGGACACTCCGCCTTTAAGTGCAAACATGTAATTGATGTGGTGTTTCTTATTATGTGATAAAAAGCAGTTTTACTAAATAAACAACTCTGAAGTTTTCACCAATAATATGTGCATCACTACGTTTTACTACTAAATAATATGTAATATCTAATTAGTCAAGTCAGATTTATTTTTATAGCGCTTTATTTGTATTGTATCAAAGCAGCTGTACCCAAAAAAGTAAAAACTAAAGAAAATTTGTTTAAGTCTCATGAAAGTCTCATGAAATATCCGGTTGTTGAGGGGCAGATACGGCCGGAAGTGGTGCAAAATTGTGCTGACTCCTGCCACAACACTAAACCTAACCTTACAATAATAAAAATATAATCATATAAAAATATGAATCAACTGTTTTCAGCATCACAAAAATGATGCGGTATTGAAGTGCGCATGCCCAGTGGAGGTTGCTGTGTCCCTTCTAGTCAAAACCGATATATCCAAAGTGTGATGCATGATGGGATACACTTAGCTCTGGAGCATGTTCAAGCTCTTTGGTGGGTGTGTCAAGAATGTCAGCCCAATAGGCCCTTTTCAAAATGACGTCACTTAACGTCCGCCTTCTCGCAAAGCAGTGTATCGTGACATCCGTCTTGCAACAAACAAGAAGAAGTACTTATGTTTTGCCGCCGCGCTGGAACTTAACAACAGTGACAGAACACTTATTCAAGTACTTATCCTAGCACCTCCGCTAACACAATAAGAAAACAAAACACTTACCTTCATTTCTGTTCAACAAAGTATCTGTATCCTTTATCTAGCTTTGATCTTGACATTTTGTACCTCATCTAGCTGTATTTGTGGCAGCTGTGCAAGGGACTTATTATGCATAAACTCATTCTGAGGCACTAGCGGAAGTAACGATACACTGCTTCGCGGCAGAACGGAAGATGCGTGACGTCATGTGAAAGGGGCCTATCAGCAGCTACATGTGAAGGCTATAACCCACATGGTATTAAAGAGACAGCTCGCACAATGGGTCCAAGTAAAGACGTTTAAATGTGTCCGCTGCAGCTCGGTATACGCAACAATCGAAGATATTAGAATACATTATTTGCAGTATTTACACCGATTTTACCAGGCTGCGAAAATTCTTCAAAAAGAACCAAAGCTTGGCCTTCTCAGCTGCCATAGTTCAACTCTTGCGTCATCACAACTAACGCTCGGAAGCGGTATTCACGATACTGTGGGTTTAGTGTGCGTTAAGGGCACTGCACTCTGGCGTGTTTTAAACATTGGACACACTCGCTCTTACTTCCTGTCGCGTGCACGCGCTCTCAAGTGGGGGTATTTGGACGCAGCCCGAATTTAAAAAAAAAAATTAATAACATTATTATACAATAAAATAAAATAAACATTAATATTCATATAAATAAAATAAAATATAAATACTTGTGTTATCAGAGCCAAACACAAACCGGAAGTTAACCGGGGGTCATGCGCGAGAAAATAATGTTTTTAACGGCGAGTCGTTCATATCATGTTTTTAGAAATGTCAATGAACATTTGTTGAACACGCGCGCGCGCACACACACACGCACACGCACGCACACAGTGGGCCACCTGCGTCTGTCTGCAATCTATCATCAATCTGTGAGTCCAGATGTTTCATTATTTCTTTCAAACCATCATTTAAAGATCAATATATTATTCTGACAGAATAACAGAACTAAACCTGACAAACCAAACACACAAACGTTCAGGAAACACACAAGACAAGCCCCGCCCACCGTCTTCCTCAGGTCTCGCTCACCTCATGACCTTCATCCATCTCTTCTTCACTTGTCTGTCAAATGTTTTCTCATCTGCTGCTATCCAACACATGATGTTCCTCAGTTTCTCTGTGTGTCTCTGCGGTGTCATCCGCTCACAATCTCACTACAAATGCCTCTTTCCTCCGTTTATCCCGGTAAGATACTTACTTTTCAGATAAAGCATATTATGACAAATCGGCTGAACAGCGTGTGTGTGTGTGTGTGTGTGTGAATACTGTGATGGCGTGTCAGAGAGAGATTTACATCACATGCCCTTAACAAACATTCTGTCTGTGATCATATAGAAAACACATTCACATCCATTTCACCAAGACACAACACAACATATCTAAACATCAATAATAAATACTTCAGCTTCTTAAAAGTGTGTGTGTGATCTGAAGGTGAAATCCGGCATCATCATGAACAACATCTATCACAAACAAACCAAACATCTGTCACCAGCGCTCATAGAAGTCATAGATTGGTTTGAGCTGAATGAAACCTTTCAAATCAGAGACGCACTAAAAGCTTCTTGCTTGTTGAAAAACACTTCTTAACAGTGTAAAAAGGAATAAAAAAAAAGTGTGTGTGTGTGTGTGTACATCCTGGTGTGGACCTAAACCTGAATGCACACAACACATGGGGACTCGTGTCACTGTGGGGACCTAAATTGAGGTCCTCATGGGCAAAAAAGCTTTTATTGTACAGAACAATATTTTTTTTAAATGTAAAAATGCAAAAAGTTTTCTCTGATCTTTAGGTTTAGTGGATAAAATACACAGTTTGTGCGGTATAAAAAACATTACACCTATGGACTGTCCACACGGAGATGTGTGTGTGCGCGCGTGCGTGCGTTTGTGTGTCTGCGTGTGTGCGTTTGTGTGTGTGTGTGCGCGCGTGCGTGCGTGTTTGTGTGTGTGTGGTGTTTTTTAGGCCCTGCAGATTAAATACTAAGCTTCTTATGTGGTGGACGTGTCCTTAATTTCAGTGTCTGCTGGGTCCTAAAGCCACCTGTTCACTGCGTGTAGGAAAATTCCAGTACAACACAATATAGAGATAGAAAAATATAACACAAATAACAGAAATCACACCCAAATTGTTATACACACACACACACACACACACACACATATATATATATATATATATTAATATATTTTTTAAATCTTTAAATACGCTTTTTAGTCAAATGATTTCTTCTATTTCTGAGTGTTTAAGAGAATGTGTTATAAAGAAGGGCTGGTGTTAAAATACTTTCTATTTATAAGAAAAAACACAAGGCTTCCTAGAAACGTACAATGTTTAAATGTAAGATATAAATGCATAGGCTAGCAGGTGCGTGCTCTCTCTCTCTCTCTCTCTCTCTCTCTCTCTCTCTGTGTGTGTGTGTGTGTGTTTCCTTCAGGCATAAAACGTTTTCTGAAACTCACCAGTTGAAGCGCAGACGTCTGAGAACGCTGACATTGCCTGTCATGATGATGATGAGGACGATGAGGAAGATTCTTCAGCCGTCGGTGTTTTCTCAGATATTCCTCAGATACAGTTTGACGCTGCAGCAGGTGAAGATATTAAATCGAGATTTTTAAGGGTCTGAATGGAGGCTGTGATATTGTCTGTCTCTCTTTATATCTGCTCAGATAAACCCCTTATAGAGTTTCTGTGGATTTGAAACTACAAGAAATCCGATTCAATTAACAAGCGCAGAGAATCCGCTTTACACGCACTCCTCACATCATAATACTGTCATATCAAACACTCCATTCTTCAATCAAACATGACTATATTCAGCCTTCAAACAATTAACTCGTTCATACTGTAGAAATGATCTAAACTATTTTAAGGAAAATTAATTTAAGGAAATTAAATAGGAATTAAAAGAGAAACCTCGGACGGGATTTCGATTTTCGATCAACTTCTTTTTTAATGTTAGAAATAATATAATTCATAATATATATTATTCATGTAGAATTCATTCATAAAATATTAAGTGACATCAATATAATTTAACTAAAGTGAACAAAACATTGATCAATAAACACACTGGACAAAAATAAACTCATTGAGAGTTATGTGAATAATTGTAACATACAGAGAGAGAGAGAGAGAGGTGATGGTCCATACGATGGATATTTGTGGGATTTGTTCAACACTGGGTCCTTTTGTTACTTTAATCCCGTTTGACCCCCTACTCCACTCCACACCCCCCCCCCCCTGTCGCCTCACACTGACTCCAATTATTTCTGTATTTTGCAAGCGATGGCAAATAATGAAATGTGTTTTTCTGACGTGCGATCCTTTCTGAGGGAGTACGAGCTTGAAGTCTCAAACAGATCTCCACATTTCACCATGAAAACAAGACGATCTTCTTCTATCGATTGGATGAACACGAGATTAATATCTGATCACAAAATGATATATATATATCAAACTTCCTCAAATATATATATATATATATATAAATGATTAAAGGAATATATATGTTTTATGAGATGTATTAATAGTATAAGGCTATTATATTCATATATACTGAATATTATTTATATATTTATTCATTAACATATAAAACTCCTTCTGATATTTAAACGTCTTCAGAGTCACAGACAAAATGTTTAAACAACGAAAATGAGAAGATAAAGAAAGAAATACATTTTGTCTGAATCTAAGAAAAACACATAAACACACACACGGCTGTGTTAATAAAGACTATATGAATTAATACAGTACATAGAGGCTATAAATGCTTGAACAGTCCATACCATTAAACTTCCTCAATTAGATTCTGAGAGAGAGAGAAGAAATAGGCATAAGAGAGAGAGAGATCTGGAGGGAGGGTGTGTGTGTGTGTGTTTAATTAGCCTCCTCCTCCTCATCATCACTTTAACTCACTGTACCTCGCGCTCAGACTTCAGACCGGACACACCGGCGCGCACCTGCTGAACGGGAGCGAGCGTCTCATGTCAGGGGAGCATCACTGAGACACAAACAGACACACGAGAAACTAAGTTCTGACCATCAGATTCAAGCAGAGAGAGAGAGAGAGAGAGAGAGCGAGAGAGCGAGAGAGAGAGAGTTTATAGTCATGATGTCTTATATGAAACCTCATTACTCTGTGAACGGTTTGACTCTGTCCGGTACCGGGATGGATCTCCTGCACTCTGCTGTCGGTTACCCCAGTAAGTTCATGTTTATCATCGTTTTGATTTCATTACGAATTTACTCTTTCATTTATTACTGAACATTAAACATGTTAAGCGATAAACTTCTGTCAGAACATTCACATAAAAACGTGTTTTAAACTTAACATGATGGTTATGTTTTAACATGAATCTGAAACATTTAATCACACGAACATTTTTTAACAAGTTTTGAATATGTTGACATTTTTTATTAAGATTAAATTAAAAATTTAATCTTTTTATAATTCTTTTTATTTTTAAAGTTGTATATAATTATTATAACGAATACTTTCTGTATTTTTTAGTTACGAGATTTCATTCTCATTCCGTTACTGCGATTCAAATGTTGCGTGTGTAGCCTACATTACTCAACACACATTAGAATATTTCTATTAAAATGTAAAGATCGAATTTTAAATTGTATTTTTTTTATTTAGGCCTAAAAGAGGTTTTCAATCTGAAAAGAATCATTGAAAAAGAGTTCTGGTTCATTTGCGCGTCATGAACAAAATGAGAAGTTTATCTTCTGAACGGTTTGATTGTTTTGCCATTACAATATAAATGTGTTCAGTAGGCTGAATAAATATTTATTTCATTTTGTATTCCTTACGCAAACGCATTTTAGCCAAAGAAAATGACTGAATTAAATATTTCATTTTATAGAACCAAATTCATACCATTGACCTTGCTTGGACCAAAACGAAATAACGATTATAATTGCGTTACACTCTTAAAAATAAAACGTTTCTAAATTGTTCTGTCGGGCTGCCATGAAATATCTTTAACACGCAGAGAAACATTTAGGCCCAAATAAATCATTCTTTCAACAACATTTGACCTTCAGAAAAGAAGAACCTTTAAACAGCACTTTTATGTTTAAGAAAGAGTGCTGTGAAATTCTGTGCGTGTTTTTTTTCAGACACTCCACGCAAACAGCGGCGCGAGAGGACCACGTTCACGCGCGCGCAGCTGGACATCCTCGAGTCGCTGTTCGCCAAGACGCGATACCCGGACATCTTCATGAGAGAAGAGGTGGCGCTCAAGATCAACCTGCCCGAGTCCAGAGTTCAGGTGAATCCAACGCTCCATCCGTTCCCCAGCACCTTATAATACACCCGTGTTTAATCCACTGCAGTTTACCACAAACATCATTTAGTGGACAGTAAAAATAAACCAACCACAAAAGCCGAAACCATCGCTACTACTTTATTACTAGAGTGAAACCGCGGTTAATGCTCCTGTGGGAATTTTCGGTCTTAAAGGGACAGCTCACCCCAAAAATTGAAAAGTCTGTCACGGTTTACTCGCCCTCAGGTTGTTCTGCCGAACACACAGGAAGATTCTCTTTAAATGGGAGATGAGATCTGTCTGCTTCCTGCCGTTCTTCCAAACATCTTCCGAACGATGACACGATTTTCCTTTTCGGGTGAACTGTCCCTTTAACTGTGACGTGTTTCGCAGGTGTGGTTTAAAAACCGGCGCGCTAAATGCCGCCAACAGCAACAGCAGCAGACGAGCGGCCAGAGCAAACCCAGACCCCCGAAGAAGAAGTCGTCCTCTCCGGCGAGAGAGGCCAGCGTCAGCGAGGCCAGCGTCAGCACCAACGGACCCTACAGCCCGGCGCCCCCGGTCATCGCGGCCAGCAGCACGAGCGCCACGGTGTCCATCTGGAGCCCGGCGTCCATCTCGCCGCTGTCGGACCCCCTGTGCGTGTCGAGCAACCCCTGCCTCCAGCGCTCGAGCGCGTACCCCATGACGTACACACAGGCCCCGGCCTACAGCCAGGGTTACGCGGCCTCGTCCTCGTACTTCACCGGGCTGGACTGCAGCTCGTACCTGTCACCCATGCACCCGCAGCTGTCCGCCACAGGGGGCGCGCTCAGCCCCATCGGCGCGAGCTCCATGGGCGGGCCGCTCAGTCAGTCTCCGGCGTCGCTGACGTCACAGGGCTACGCCGCCGCGTCTCTGGGCTTCAGCGCCGTCGACTGTTTGGACTACAAAGACCAGACGGCGACGTGGAAACTGAACTTCAACGCTGCCGATTGTCTGGACTACAAGGACCAAAACTCGTGGAAGTTCCAGGTCCTGTAGACCACCAGAGCGACATTAGTCACGACGAATGTGTAAAACAAGTGTTGTGTTTTAAAAGACGACAACTGAAATCTCTGTCTGTGATCGTTGTTGCTGAATGTTCTTGTTTGATCTTCGTTATTTATGAATTAGCCGGAAGATGATTTGAGGGGAATGATTGATGATTTTCTGCGATTAATTCGACCCTTCCGGAAGCAGATGAACACCAGCGCGAGACTCCAGTGAGCTCAAAGCATGCTGGGATTGCTTCGGTCGCTCACTGCTGTGTATTAATGAATGTCAATGATGAGGATCTAAAGACGATTCTTCATTTCTGTCTGATGTGTTACCGTAAATCATTCTGTACATCTGGCGTTTGTGTTCATCTGATAATAACTTTCATGATTTTTTGTAACTTTCGTCTCTGTTAAAACTGTTTCTTGACAATGAAATCTCGCGTTTCACGCCACGCGCTGTGTGTCAGGTGACCGATGTGTAGACGCTGCCAATAATCATCACTTCTCCAACTCAGGGCTTTTGCTAACAGATGAGAGATTTTAGACTGTTTATATTTGTACAAATCATCATGTTTTTAAATCAGCACTCTTTCTGAAGAGAAGTCTCCTCCTCATTTGTAGCGTTTCCGCTGTGATTGTACATCGATTCTTGTAGTTTTTTTGAGACTTTATGTCTCTTCGTCTAAATAAACATTTTCTTTCCATTGATGTTAAACGAATGATAACTCATTGGAAGTAAGATCGGCTCATAAAACAACACAGATTTCCCTCAAAGAGAATAAACAGGACCATTCTGTTCAGTTAGGAAGGGAAATGATCCAAACACAAAAATCACGATGGTCATGAATACACATTTTTTATATTGCACAATCTACATTTATCGTGAAGTGTTTTGGATTGAGAAAACAGAGAGAAGATGTGTGTGTGTTTAGTGTATCAGTGACGTCTTCACACTTTTATGTCAGAATAATGACCAGAAACACAAAGCAACACTAACCTGATGACGTCAGAAGATTCACAGCACTCAACAAACACGCGAATGTTTTAGAAATATTTCAATGTTTGTGAGGAAAGTTTAAAGCAATTGACATAAACAACAACCCCCCCACACACACACAGTGGTATTCTACATACAGTGTTGCGTGTAACTAGTTCCTGTAATTTAATTACTTTTCCCTCAAAAAAGTGAAGTGAGGGATTACTTTTATTTTGTCTGTAATTTAAGTTACTTCAGATGTAATTGAACTAAATACCGTGTTATATATTCAATAGTGGAATTGACATTAAAATCCAATTCTTAATTTAAAATGCATGAATTAATGTATCTTTCTCACATTTGTAATACTTTAGTAAGTTAATATATTTATTTGAATGAATTAAGAGTCGTTTGGTGTCTATCCTTCAATCACTTAACTTATCAAGGTTGGTATAAGATAATAAGTAATGAAATACTTTTTGGAGAGAGTCATCTGTACAGTAATCTAATTACACTATTGCATATGTCATTAGTAACTAGTAATTAATTACTTTTTCAGAGTAATTTACACAACACTGTCTACATAGTGTGTAATCTGTGGACGCAGCATATGGTGCGTGTGTGTGTGTGTTTACTGTCTCTGAGATTCACGACTTAAAATATGATTCATTTCTTTTGCTTTAATCCACACAGACATGCTACACCCCCCCCCCAGAGTTCCTACAATTTCCTTTAATCGATTTCTAATCCCCCCAAACACACACGCGCGCACCCACACGCAAGAATGAAATAGTACATCTATAGTTGTGGTGATGGCAACACTATTAACGACATTCATTGTGTTACTGAACCCACATCGGTTTCTCTAAACGACATATTTTCACTTGGATTTTGTTGGAAGAATAAACATTGAGAGACAGAGAGAGAGTTTTTTCATTCAATGCTGTTCTGGCGACACACGTGTTCATTTGGTTGTCACGTGAATACAGCACACACACATTAAAGAAGGACATTGAAGTTTAGAGACGGACAGGTGTTGTGTTTGATCACATTTTGTTCTGAAATGATATTGTGTTTAGTAGATATTTTCACCACATCCACAACACAACATTAAAGCAGGAGAAGTGTGTGTGTGTTGTGAAGCTCACATTCATGGTGAAGTCTTCTCATTCTGCTCTCTTTCTCTTCTCTTGTGAGCAGCTCTGATAATCTCTCCATTCTCTGTGCCGTATAATCCAGCTCTGACCTCAATCCAGTGATGTAATGAGTCATGTGACACACTTCTGACTCACTCCTCACAAAACACACTGTGTTTGTCGGTCTGCAGTCATATTAACTTCATATAAACACATCAGACGTCTATGATATGCCCACCAAGTAAACACGTGTGGGGGGAATACTAATGTTTTGGCTAAATGTTAAGGATTTTTACAGAAAGCCATAGTTGTATTTAATTTTATTCATATTTTAAATAGCTTTTATTTTTAGATTTGTAGTTGTTATGTTAATTTTAGTTGAAGTTTTAGCAATTTTGGTGCTTTTATCATTTTATAATTGTTTTTTTTTATTTTTTAAATGTTGCTATATAATATTAATTATCTTTTATTCTAGTTTTATTTTAGTTTTTGCTTATTATAATAATTTTAGTGCTTTAAACTTATTTTAGGTTCTTTCTGAGGCAACGTTTACATTTTTCATTTAGTTTAAGTTCTTCCAATAGTTTTTATCTCAATATTCTACTTGACTTCAATGAACAGAAACGTTTTCAAAAGTGTAATATTAATCAACTAAAATAACTTGCAGAAAGCTCATATATGAGAGCCACCGTTAGATTTGATTCTGTTGAAATAAGCAGTAACATTGACTATAATTACTATTGCGCGCACACACACACACACACACACACACACACACTGATGTCATGTACAACTGTAAAAACACACATGTACAGTATGTTGATGTGTGTTCGTACACATTAGTCAGGAAGCACACGGCTGATGTATTTACCTGTTGATTCTGCTGTGATGTCTGAGTTAAATCTGCTCTCACCTGAATCTCTACTGTCATTGGTCACTTTATATGTCAGTCAAATGTGTCCTCCTGTATAAACAACAACTACAAAAATAAACTCTGAAGTTTGAGTCTGTCCTGTCAGCTCTGTCCTACTGCTCCCTCTCTCTCTCTCTCTCTCTATGTATGTGTGTGTGTGTGTGTGTGTGTTGTGTGTGTGTGTGTGTCTGTGTGTGTGTGTGTGTGTGTGCGTGCGTCTGTGTGTGTGTGCGTGTGTGCGTGTGTATGTCTGTGTGTGTGCGTCTGTGTGTGTGTGTGCGTCTGTCTGTGTGTGTCTCTGTTCTAATCTGTGTCCTCTCTGTCAGCACTTCACAGATACTGACAGACGGATTGGATGTAAATCCTCGGTATGACACAGATAGACACACCTTGAAGAAGGTGATCACAGACACACACACACACACACACACACACACGGTATATCATAAGGTCAAATAAATAGATTTGAGTAACGCTGCTTTGTGTTGAGATCATAGTAATAAACCCCAGCTGCAGAATGTGAAGTGAAATATGAATAATCAAGTTCCTTCATTGGAGATGTAATCATATAAACTCTTCTCTAATGCACCAGACATTCCTTCTCTTTGTCTTGATGTAAAACAAGTGTATGTTTTAATACCGTCATCTGGAGAGTTCATTTCCGTCATCATTCGTTTAACATTAAACACATCACACAGGAATCTGTATGTTCGGTATAAGGTCGGTATTTCAGTTTATAAAACGTTGTTTTTCAGATTCTTTTATTTGATAAATTGCTGGTTTATACATCAGGTTTGTCATTAACATCAAGTAACAGACGCTAAAGATAATCTGGATGTTTTTAACTGACATACACACACGTCAGGAATGTGACTGTAAAATGGTGTTTGGACTGTAAATATGTGTTTGTTAACCTGACTATTCCCTCTCAGCGATCGCAACCAGATGACGCTCGATTTCTGCTTCCGTTAAAGACCTGAAATCAACACAGACACAGATGTGAACAAGACTTCATGTGGACATGCAGAGAACTGATCAAGACTGTTCCTTCTGGTTCCAGCACCTGAATTTGGGGTTTTCTTTTGTCACAACTCCCACCTCCAGCTCGCTGCATTTGATGTCCATGGCAAAAATGGTAGACAGACATGTGATCGCCATCTGGTGGACAGGAGACACACTGCACTTTACTGACAGAACCTGTTCTTCATTATTAAACACAAAGACTGAAAAATATACAGATTAATGCCTGAGTAGATTTTATGAAAATATATACTTCATAGAATTATGTTCCTGTTTTTACCAAAATTAAAATGAGTTAAAGTAAAAATACCATAAAAATCTTGGGAATAAAATCTACTAATTTTGGTTGAATTATTTTGTTTGAGTAATTTTCATTGAACAAATTATTAAGTAAATCTAACTCAATTTTATAATGTATAACCCAATTAAATTGGTCAAATTAAGTTATTTATTTTGTGTTGAGACTACATAAATCATTTTTGTAGATATAAGTACCTCGGCAGTTCGGACATTAGGAGATTCATTTTCCAGATGAAGTGTCATTTGAAGTGTTTATGTGTAAAAAGATAGACTGTGTGTTCGTGTTGATTTATCTTTGAGATTCAGGAGGGTTTTGGTATTATTTTTAAGTAATTATTTGTTTTATTTTAAGTGGTTTAAATTGTCAATGTTGTTCAGAAGTGCGGTGCTTATGCCTAGGCTGAGGGAGGCACAATATTAGTCATGAAGTGTGTTATTTTACACGAATTGAGCCGTAACTGTGCTAATGCCAGTTCAGAGACCACCCGTCTCTTCTCACATATATGTCGTAAAAATGAGTCGATTTCAATATGACAGTAAGTGAACCGTGGAGTTTGAGTTAGACACATGCTTTGTTCAACGTAAGCTTTTTCGTTTACTTGAAGTCATTTTAATGTATTCAATAAGCAGAATTGACTTTATTCTGGTCAGTAAGTTTTACTTGAATTATCGCAGCACATTTTACTTCATAAAATCTTAGTAACAATTTGCTCAAATATTTTTGAAGTAAATTCTTGAAGTTCTTTTTATCAGTGTAAAAGACATTCATATTGAGTTGAGCTTACAGAAAGTTAACAACACAGGTACTGTAAAAACCCAACACACACACACACACACACACCTCTACGGTCCTGTCGTAGGTGAGCTCAGGCTGTTTCTTGAGTTTTTTCTCCAGGTAACTGTTGCCCTCTGTGTGTTTCACCCCGACAGTCGTCGCGCGGAAGCCACAGAAGTACCCGGCAGGGTCACATTTATAGAGCATCGGCCCCAGCTGAGGATCCATAGCGATGAGCATCATACCTGAGAGACAGACGAGACGACACACTCACAACACCTCACAGAGAATATACACAATCATGTGTGTGCGTGTGGATGATGGACACACTCACAGCAGCCCAGAGGTCTCATCTCTGCGTTCTGTGTGTACACCTGTGAGATGTCCGCCATGCGTCGACACAACATGTCTGCTGTGATGTCATAACCAAACTTATACTTCCACTCAGCTGCTTCCACACGAGCCCGATGAACCTGAGACCGACCGTCCGCTGCACACACAAACATAATGACAACCTTACTGAAACACATCACTGTTACAACACTGAAAGAACAACACGGTCAGAACAAAATATAACCAACAAAATCTTTAGAACTGATTGTTGACATTTTTGTCAAAACTCTTATTTTGCGACAGCTTATTTACATTGTGAGGACCTTTTTAGAAGAGAAATTCAAATGGAATGCAAAAACTTTGAAGCTTGTTTCTCAAAACTGCTCAGAATGCAGAATGAACATTATGATTTTAAAGCAAAGACTTCACATAATGATCTTTAGCTGTAGAGCAGAAACAACATAAACAAACACTCCTGCGCATGCACGCTTTAGTGGCCCGAACTACACATCCGCAAAGAATAGAGTCCCTGCAGATCATTTCTGATAACAAGCAAAAGAAATAACAAGTCAATGGCATTGGCCAGCAAGTTTAAAGTATGTCTAGTCAGTATTATTTTGGGTTACCAGCAGAACCGTTACTTTGCAAAACTTCAATGTGATCCATTCAACAAATTGTTTATTAAATAAAATTAACATACAATAAAATTCAACAAAATGTTTATTGAATGCATATGATTCAATTATAATTGTTGGTTCAACTTAAAAAAAGAAACAAGTTACCTGGTTGCCTTAGAAATTGGAGTTAATTCAACTTAATTAACTTCTTGTTGCGTTGACTAATATTTTTAAGTTGAATTGACTTAAAATTTGAAGGCAACCATTTTAAGTTTAAGCAACATTTTCTTTACAGTGTAATATTAATACAAATTGATTCAAATAGAAATAGTTGATGATTAGCCACTAGCCAGACGGTTAAACAAACACATGCGACAGAAAGTTAACTGCAGGCCAGGCGTGTGCGTCCCATGACACCGTCTAAAGAGTTCTGTACAGTTTGTAATGTAAAGAGATGCTGTCATGGCACATTTGTCATGTTTGTATATCATTTTCACTTTCTATTGTTTTTGTGCTCAAATGAATTTTCTGTACGCAGCTTTGCAGAAACAGTCTTTAGAAATAGTGAACACAACTGATAGTGTGCAGTCTATCGACGCCACACCGGCGGCCCTGCTCACTATCTAGTGCTGCTCACGTAAGGAACACTGCTCTCAACATGAGGTCACATGAGCTCTGAGGTCATGCTGATGTTTCACGAGTGCTTACGTGCTACAAAAGCTGATCTGATCCTGAAAATAAGAAAGTTTGTATAATCACACACACACACACACACCGTAATGTCCTGTCATGACACAACCGATGCGTGGAGTGAGTCTGAACATGTTTGTTACCGTTGATGCATCCAGAAGTGTATCCTGCACACAAAGAAAATGAAAAAGAGATGATGATCACGTGACACACGACTCAGCACAATTTAAGAGCATCACAACATCTGCATTGACTGTTTGGACTCCATCTTCCACCTGTGTGCGTGCGTGCGCGTGCGTGCGTGTGTGAGAGTGTAAGTGTGTGTCCGCGTTACCGGCACTTTCTTCTGTGTGACGAGCACAGCGCAGTCTGGTCCTCTGATGCCCACAGATGTCAATCCACTCTGAATGATCGCTTTAAACGCGTATTCTATCAAATTAAAACACACACAACACACGGACAACACAATGACGTCATTTATGGGTTAATTTGTGCACATTTATCAGACGAAAGGAAAACGAAATATCTGCTTCAGATCACAGCTGATATAAGAGGGAAAATAAAGGTTAATGTTCATGATAAATGAATACACGGCGAGGGTCCATACGTACACAGATAGGTGTGTGTGTGTGTGTGTGTGTGTGTGTGAGAGAGAGACGCGCGCGCGCTCGTGCAGATGTATTAATTTATGACTAAACTCACATCAACACACATTTATTCCGAACACTGTACAACAACACAGATGATTTATTCTCAAATGGTCAAAGTTCGTCTCATTGCGACTTGAGTGAATGTGTTTGAATGAGTTTCATACGAGTTTAATATCTTACCGACTTGATAGAGTCTTCCCTCAGGAGAAAAGATCGTGATGTGACGATCGAATCCCGCATTTGAACCGCGAGACATCTTCACAACAACACAAACACACACTTGACCGGCTCAACAAACTAAGCGCGCGCACATTAACTGAGATATGAGATATGTCGAGTGAAATGTCGACAGGCCGTCGAGTGAGAGTGAATAAGCGCTTTATACTTTTACTTTCACTTCATACAACACGTCACTCAATGAAGAGGAGGAGACACATGTGTTCACACAGCAGCTTTATTAAACACACAAACAGCAGCATTATCATCTACTGTCATGTCTGCTCATCTATTGCTTACAGTCAAATGACATATTAAGAGATTTCACAACACAAGATTCACTTCATCTGTTATTGCCGGAAACCCGCGTTGTGTGATCAGATCTGCGCTCATAGAAAAGCGCAACACAGAGAGAACGAACACAAGCGTTTCCTGCGCGACATGACACTGACACGCGCGCGCGCGCACGGTGATTGTTCTGTGCAGATTCTTATCGTCAGTAATCAAACCCTGTTATATTCTGACCGTGATGTCACAGGACAGCGCTTGTGTTCTGACCTCAGATCGGTCTTAATGAGTTTGAACAGTTCGCAGCCGAGCAGAGCACGATGTGTTTACAGTAACAGTCCGGAGCACAATCATGAACACATGTCATTATCTACACGATTACACTTATTATACCACTGAAGAGTCGCGTCACAGCACTCCAATGTTCCAATGAATGAAGCTATGAACGTTTAAACTGCGTGGCGTCACGTAATGGGCGTGGCCTGTGAAATACGTCCAGCTAATAGATTCTCTCCCTGCGTTCCAATTCGCCTACTTATACTTGACCTAACAGCAGGTGGTGTTTTTGTGTTGGAACAGAAGGTACTTTTGAGTGCATGGCAAAACAGATTGCACACTGGGACATACGAACAGGAAGCGGAAGTGGCCGTTGTTGCCTAGACAACATTGTGGCCGGTAACTGTCACACACATCGAAATACAGCTCTTCTTTCCATCAAGGTACTGATTCGTTCATTATTTCCTATGTAATGTTTACTGTATACTTACATTTGTTCATTTAGTGAGCATCATTATTTATTAATGCAGTGCAGCGTCACTAAACTCCGCCTACACGCGGTGAGTTGTGGGTAATATCAGCCGTCAGAGCATGCATCATTGTGCACTACCGGAAGTAGTAGACCATCCGGGAATCTTTGGAATACTATTTTCAACATACTATGATTTGGAACATAGCCTACTAGTTCTACTTTCGTATACTATTAGGGCAGATAGTACGAGGATTGGAACGCAAGGACTGTGTGGCTGCATCCGAAATCGCACACTGTGACACTACCAGTGTTGGGTAAGTTACTCTGAAAAGGTTATTTATTACTAGTTACTAATTACTTATTCAATAGTGTAATTAGATTACTGTACAAATGAATCTCTCCGAAAAGTATTTCATTACTTATTACTAATTCATTTTTATATCCTACATCAACCCAATTGATTCAAGGTAAGACATGAAACTGCTTTTAATTCATTTAAATAAATAATAAATAACTACATCAATTATCTTATTAATGACCAAAGTACACAAATGTGAGGAGACATTTAAGCACAGATTTGACAGTTAGTCTTTTGATTTTGATGTCATTTCCACTATTGAATATATGACACAGTATTTAGTTAAATTACATCAGAAGTAACTGTCATTAAATTACAGAAAAAGAAGAGTAATCCCTTACTTTACTTTCTCAAGGGAAAAGTAATTAAATTACAATAACTTAGTAACTAGTTACACCCAACACTGGGCAGTACGTACTGAAGTTGAATAAGTATCAAGATATCGGCCGTTAAAACAGTACGTTCTATATAGTATGAGCAGGAGTAGTACGAATACTCCAAACGGACACTGCGTCCGCCATGTTTTATGGTCATGTGACCTGTGCATAACACAATTTTGTCACGAAAATTCATTTATTGGCACTTACATTAAAAACGAACGTCTGCCTTAAAGTTTCCCGCTATATTTATTTGCTTTACTTTTGAAATGTGACCGTTGCTCAGCTCCCGTGGCATCATGGGATAGACAAGTGTCCGTCCGATCCACGCTCACCCATCTCAGCGGAAGCAGTAGACCATCCGGGTATTTCTCGCCACTGTTTTTTGCATACTGAGGTTTAGGACATACTATTCATGAATCATATTCACTTTGGCCTACTATATAGTATGGAAGTGGGCGATTTCGGACGCAGCCTGTGTGTGTGAGGCTGAAGAATGTGTTTCTAGTTTTGAACAGTTTTTGTTATTAATAAGTCATATTTCTAAGGGGCGGTTTCTCGGACAGAGCTCAAGACTAGTCGCAGGCTAACTTAAATGTTAGAGGTGTCTTGATAAAACCGCTCACACTATCATATCTTAAAATATGTCAGTGCAGCTCACTTATTCAGAATAGCTTATCCTACATGATTACTGTCTGCACTTTTTTTCGTAACTACTGTTTTTCTTTGTGTTTTATTGATATTGATATTTGTTGTTGTCTTCTCTATTACTTCTGATGTACGATGACCTTGAGTGGTTTGAAAGGCGCCTTAAATAAAATGTATTACTATTATTGTTTTGTCTGGAGATGTGCACCAGTGATGTATTCTGATGTAAAAGTCATTATAAATATCTGCCAATGGGGTAAGAAAAATAATCTTGAATTAAGTGACTAAGAAGAATGTAAACCTTAATTCAAGATTAGTTTTCTTACCCCATTGGCAGATTTTTTTGCTTCTTTCTAGCAAAACATATTTTCTAAGGTCATTTTGGTCGTCAAGAAACTGCATCTTGATTCAAGAATTTTTTGACATTTGTACTGGAAAACATGTGCAGTTAAAGCCGTGTCTGTGAAACCGAGCCTTAATATCCTAATATAAGGCCTGGTCCTGGCTGTCCGTGGCTTCGCCTCTAAATGTTTGGAAGGTAAATAGCGTCTCGCATTAAGACATGAATACTGGTATTTGACAAACGTTTAGTTGTAGTGATGATCATGACCGTGTGTGTGTGTGGATGAGCTTGCTATGAACACAGATATAAGTATACACACGTGTGTGCGTTTAACCCCTGTGAAGTTCACGTAGTTCTGCTGCCACCTTTCTCAACTCAGCTTCGATCTCCAGCAGCTCCTGATCAAACACACGTGAGGAAAGCAAATCTGTCATGACACGCATTCAATCTTTAACTGCTGTGTTATGCTGTAGGAATCATCTCAACCGACCTCATCCTCATCTTCGTCTTCCTCCGTCTGTCTGTCTCTCTCTCGCTCAAACTGTCGCGTGGCTTCATCGCTGGCGTTCTCCATCTCTCTCTTCTGTTGCGTCTGATTCTTGGCTCGACTCATCTTCTTCAGCAGCTCCTGCAGTTCCTCCTGCTTCTGCTGTTTCTCCTGCTCTCTGTTCCTGCTCTGTGTGTCGTTCATCTTCACCTCCTTCTCCTCCAGCAGCAGCTTCAGCTCCTCCTTCACCTTCTGTACCTCCATCGTCAGATCCTCCGACTCCATCTTTTCTTGTCCTTCATCCTGCATCCTGTCGCTCGTCTCCAGCAGCTCCTCCAGATCTCTCTCGTTCTGCTCTTTCTTCATCACACGCTCATCGTTATCTTCATCATCCTCCCACTTTTCATCTCCATCAGTGTCCTTCTGTTCAAACCCGTCGTCTCTGTCACGGCCATATTCTCTCTCTCTCTCGCTCTCTGGATCAAAATGAACACGTGTGTTAGACCTGACACACACATCAGTGTTAGACCTGAACACACATCAGTGTGTGTGTGTGTGTTACTGACCATGTTCTGCTAGTTCCTGTAACTCTCTCAGCAGACCCTCGTGTCTCTCTTTAGCGTTCAGAACGTCATCTGAGGACACATGACATCATCAGGACATTTTCACTTGTGAACACATTCCTGAAGCAGTCTGATGACTTCAAGATGAATGACCTCAGAATGACCTCACCTGTCTCCTGTACATCACACCCTGTGTGCGCTCCGCTCGTCTTAGTAGTGACATCATCAGGACCACAGTCACCTGCAGCCTGCTGTACACCACACACACACACATTGACAGTTAGTCGACAGAGCTTCGAAAGCATCAGTACTATAATCAGTGTTGGGAGCAACACATTACAAAAGTAAGGACATTACATTAATATCTTTTTTCTTCTCGTTTTTGCTGTAACGCAGTAATATATCGCATTACTAAAAATGTTTGGGTAATATTTTACCGTTACAATCTCAGTAACGCGCGTTACAACAACGTATTCAACCCCCTGAATTTCTTTCAAATAATTTCCGTCCCCAGAAAAACAAAACTGTGATTAAAATATGATGATTGTAATACTATTTCCTGTTTCTTAAATCCGATGGTTGAGATGAATGCAACGGATTCTACAGGAATACACACAAAACGAGAGTAAATGAAGAGGTTTTGCCCTGTCATCAGGCTGTAGGCTGCATTACTGTGGGCCATAATTCACCAGATGATGGTTTGTTGAATCGAGCAAAAAGCGACATTGAAGCGCACAATCATTATGCATTAACACATCGCCCCCCCACTGGATGAATGAACAGCAATAAACTATATTTTAGCAAACGATGGAAACAATCACACAAATTTTGCTGGATTTCAGGGTTATGATGGGAATTTTATAGGTTATGGTGGAAACAAAAGACCATTAATTCATACTCAACCAAAACACACTACAAAAAAGGAACCTAATGGTTTCCAATGGAGTTATAATGTAAACCATTAGAATTTCTATGGTGGTTTTTTCAACATGGTTGTCATACTTTCGTGCTTATTTTGATTAAAGAAACTCAAAAGTAACGCAATTCAAAGACATTAATACAACGAATTACTTTTAAATGACAGGAACTAGTAATGAATACTTTATTACATTTTGGAGGTAACTTGCCCAACACTGACTATAATCACAGTGAGAGAGAATGATCATAAAAACGTGTCTGACCTTCACATCCACCAGAGGGAGACATCTCACTAAAGAGAAGAACACACACACACACACACACACACACATCTTTAGAAGAACTCGTGTCATTTACATCACAAACTTGTCAAATCCAGTCACTGATTCTTTAGATAATTGTGCATTTTTTCAGCTGAAGGGTTTTGAGAGAAAGCGTCACTTCCGCGAGATTCGGTGATGGAATGAGCATTCACGTGAACTCTGCTGATGTCCAATCAGATCATCTCGTGAGGTTTGTTCCTGAATGATGCGTTCAATCACTTAACGTGACCTCAGTTCGGCACGGAAGACTCGTGCGCGCGCTTCTAATCACCTGCGCGAGATTAACTCTATTCCCGTCGCGCTAAACTTGACATCTCTCGTGAATAATAACAGAAACATTACAGCTCACATCCATCCCGAATGAAAAACAGAACGACAGGCCTGATTCTTCTGTTGAGATGATCTGTTACGCAACACAAACACCGACGTGATCCACCTCAAACATCTCCACAACTCTACAGCTATCCACACGCGCGTTCACATCTGCTTCAATTCATACCTGTCATACAGACTCACCTTCGGCATGTAATACACACACCACCGCGCAGAAGACGAGTACGCGCATCATACACACACACAGACAAGCGCTCGCGCGCGCGGGAGAAGAGGCGATGAAGACGATGATCGATATGATGATGAAGATTGGATCAAGTCTGTCACAGGAGACTCAACCTGAAGGACATGATAAACCCTGCGCGCTCCCGAGCACTGCTAAATCCAGCGCCTGTCTGGGCGCGCTCGGCGCTGTTGTTGAGATGTGGGCGTGCGCGCGCTTTAAACTACGCGCCAGCGAGAGGTGCGACAAGAAATAAACACACAGCAGTTACAACGACGCCGTTTATGAACTAAAAACTCGGATCAGCAGGTTGACATTTCTATCATCCTCCGTCCATGTATCACAGAGCGAAGTCCCCTGAGTGATTTCTGTGATGAATGTGTGACTGAAGCTCACTTCACTTCACGACACGACACGATACGATCTGAGCTTTCAGAGCGATTCAATGATTAAAGACGTGTTTGGGTCCATTTCAAATCAAAATATTGCTTCTCTTTGCAGAAAATGGAAACAGGTGAAAGAATAGAACAGATGCTGTGCATGTAACAAGTTCAGATTCACTTTTAATTATAACAATAATGCATTTTATGTATAATGCGCGTTTCTTGCACCCAAAGTGCTCAAATGTAAGCAATGCAACAGTCATATTTCCACGTGTATTTAGGAAAAGATCAAAACGGTTTTTTTTGGTGATAATCAGTTTTCATGTGTCTTGTCGTTCTTTCACATTGCTGTTAGAGGACTTTATATCACTCCTGAGGTTTGATTTAGTTCAAATTCACAAGACACGGAACTGAAATGACCACAATCCATCTAGAAATGACGATCTGTAATGAAAATGTGGAATGTCTGTTTCTTCTGGCATTGTTTTATATGGGTTTGTAACATTGTGCCAACAATATATTATATATGTTAATGATGATTAACCGATGTCACGTTATCCATCAATGTTAATAAAAAATAAACTGCAAAAAAAATGTATGGTAACAATTCCTGATGACAACATACAAACATTTATGAGCAAACAGCAATCCATACGCCAAAAATAGTGACTGCCCTTTGCTATAATAAAACCGTATTTAATGTACGATAGCAACAAAATGACTTGAGATATGAAAGCAGCCAATTTTACACTTTAAAAAAAAGTAATTTGGTTTGTTTGGATAAAACACGGACGGATCCAAGCGCTGGTTGAAAATGTTGACATTCGACCCTTTTTTTGGCGTGTCGGGACTCACCTGAGATGTGTGATGGATCTACAGCTTTTAAACAGATGAAAATCATCTTCATTATTATGATCAACATGTCATTATTACTTTAGAGCGGACGGTGTTGCGCTAAAGAGAAAACATGTCTACACGACATCTATCCAATGAAACACGCAAGACAAGCACATACCCACCTAACACATGTACATCCTGAGGGTGCAGTGACTCTGTCTTTTCTAGATGAACGTCTCCGCTGCACACGACAGATTTCTATCAGTGCACATCTCACACATCTGCTCAAAGTTCAGTGAAAGAAAACCCCAATAGCAAAACAGGAACAGTTTATTATCTCCATATAAGAAGCATGACAAAGATATTAGAAGAATTCAACCAAACAGAGCAACACACACAAGTCCCATCACTCCAGATGTCAGTAATAGTCATAATAATAATAATAATAATAGCTCATGCCAAGCGCTGTTCATCTGTGTCTGATCTCGAGCGGATGGTCCTGCAGTCAGCCTTACAAAGATTCACAGTCAGAGGTCTCACCGGCTGACAGACAGAACGTGTAACAGCGGACAGATAAGCAGAAGACAATGCTGCCACCTTAAATCTCTCTCTCTCTCATTTAAAGCTTCTTGACCCGTCACCCCCATGAACACAGAGGAAGAAGATTTTGACCATCCAAGGGTTCCGGACCCCGTATTACTCTCACACACTGAACAACATGATGAACGATGCAGCACCAGGCTGTTCACACACACACACACACGCACACACGCACACACACACACACACACACACACACACACACACACACACACACAAACACAGTGAGGTCCGATACAAGACTCGTGTGCGCTGGAGAATTTGGCCATGATTTCTCTCATCATCATTTGATCTCTTTGCATACGTGACCGCTCAGCACGAACAGTCTTTCGATTTCAAACTGTTATGAATATTCACTTCATCGGCTGAGAATAAGAGTAAAACTGAATTCATCTGCGGTCACGATGACAAGAAACGTCTGTGAAGTTGCATAGCGAGATGATCCTGAGCGAACAGATGAGCACAACATCAGTCGAGAGCCAAACGTCCCGCTTAGATTTCACATCAAAAGCCTCAAGAAAACACCCAGACATGTACCGTCCAGATTTTCAGGAGAGAAAACAAAGCCTGTTGATCTGCCTCCGTGTGTCTCACGGCATGGGTTTGATTCTTCATCAGATATCCATTTTCCTTGTTACACACTGAAAAATGACTTTCTTAATGAGTCTTTTATTCTCGTTTTCCCGTACAAATGTCTAAGCGTTCTTGAATCGAGATGCATTTTCTTGATGAGCAAAATGACCTTAGAAAATAAGTCTTGTTTTTAAGTCAAAAATATGAAATTTCTTATTTTCTTAGTTCAGTTTGCTGATCAAGAAAATGCATCTTGATTCAAGAACGCTTAGACATTTGTACGGGAAAACGAGACAAAAATACTAAATAAGAGAGTCATTTTTTTGCAGTGCAGTTACAAACGACGAGGTTTTTCAGAAGAGGGGGCGCAATAACGTCATGGCACCAAAAACGTCGTTAACCTAGATTTAGTTTTGAAAGAAGTCCTAAAGATAGGCTTCGTTTTCTTCATGAAAATGTTTCTTTTTGGAAGTAAAATACGAGCCGGACATTGCTCGTGCCGTATAAAGTTCATGCAATAAACTGTGAAGCAACACAAAGTGAGTCTGAACAATAACAAAGAAACGGTTTTCAGTCAATAAAGTTTTACTGGATAAAGAGACGCTTCTCAATATCTGCGCGAGACGTAAAAAACAGACCTCGACCTCGACCGCTCACGCTCACACACACACACACACATCTGTCTGATGCTGCTGTGAGGTCCGATGGGTCTGTACCATTCTACAAGAACACAAACCCTCATGAATAAACACACGTCTGCCGTTTATAAGCACCGTTGCGATTGGTGGAATCTCTGAAGTGGCCTCTCGTGACAGGGAGAGGATGAAATGGATTGTGATCGGTCAGTCGGTCAGTACGAGAAGTCGCCCCTGTCAGTCATAGAGGAGCGAAGGTTTGAAGGAACGCCGTTGGCGGGACGAGCGCAGCTCCATCTCTCTGAAACGACGGCTCCCACAATCCCCCCACACAGACATCTGCGTATAAAAATCATCTTCATAAAGACTCGTGTGATTTTTCTATTCCTGTGTATTTACAAAATCACTGCGCAGCCGGAGTAAACATGTCACGTATAAGTGCTAAGACACCTCTTGTACCTCCACATTATCACAGATAAATATACAGATGTAAGGGTGCAGACGTCCGTCCCAAACACGCAGGAGCGCTCACTCATGCAGCGACAGGTGAACACAGCAAGCGGATGTAAACGGCCATCAGTTTATACCACGGGCTACTGACGGAGTGATCGTGGCTCGGCAGAACGACAGCACCCCTCCTTACGGTTCACACGCCTCCAGCCAATCAGCTGCGAGCGTCTGTCTTCCCGCTAATATAATAGTTCCTTTGTATTCCATTTATAATAAACTTAGTACAATAAAGTAGAAAAATATTAGAGCACATATACACAGTTAGTTTGGTGTGGTTTTGTAGTGACTGCTAACGCTCGCTCGCTGTTAGCATGTGTGTTGGGCTACTGGGGCAGACGACTCGGTGACGGCCTCGAGGTTTGTTTTCATATCGTTGACGTTCGGTCCATTCCATCTGCAAACAGAGACACAGACAGACCGTTGCAAATGGAGCAAGATGAGACCGCAAATGACGGCGCTGCGATCGGTCGTACCTCCTAAAGCGTGCTCCGTCATGCTGAGGCACAGAGACTCCAGAGTGGGGTTGATCTCCAAATCTGTTCCTGGCACTTGGCATTCTGGGAACAAACATAAGAGCGCAGAAATCAGAAATGTAGCGAGGGTTAAACTTAAACAACAAGCTAACATCTTACACAGACTCTCGACATAAAAAAGCCAAACACAAATTGCTTCTGCTAGCATAATGACATTATATACAGTGCTAATACTGAGTTTCATTCTTTCATACGTGTTTGATGTGTTCCTGTTGTAAGCCAGTGTTTTCATGTCAGTGTTGCATTGAGCCTAAAGTGTGTGTGCTGTATTTAGCCGTGTACGCAGACCCAATGGCTTGGACTCATACATCAGGCTAGCGCTCACATTAAGCTCTTAATGGGGTGATGTGACACAGGCAAAAGGAATATTATGGTTTGTTTTAGATGTACTGTAATGTGTATAAACGATTTAAGGTTCAAAACGCTTTATCACACTGTGCAGATTTGTGTCTCCTCTTTGCTCCGCCTCTCTGAAACACACTGATTTTTGACAAAGCTCATGGCTCTGAAAAGCGAGGTGTGCTGTGATTGGCCAGTTAACCAGTGAGTAGTGATTGGTGTTATACTGCAAGCGTGTGAGGGAAATGTAACATATCTGGAACATCAGGTTCCTCTTCAACTGTGCTGACAGGTACACCACCTTACTTGCGTTTACATTTAGGCGGTCTTAGTCAAATCAGACCACCAACTGACGTAGATTTGAGGGGGTGTGGCTACACGAGGCGTTTCAGGCAGGTCTGGGTATTCGCTTTTAGATAGAACGCATCTTTTGTTCCCACACTTTAGTTTCTGCAGTTTTACAGTCTAACACATGCATGAGCAACTTATAACACCCCACACAGGAAACACCTACTTGCGTAACTTTACCTTTAAGGGGTTAAAGTGTGTCAGTACCTTGCTGTTGAAACAGAAGCATGGTGTGTGGAGACGTGTGCACGGGCAGCGAGTGAGTCCTCTGAACAGAACTTCTGCTCTGGCTCGGCATGCTGTTACTGCCGCCCGGATTCCCAAACCACAAATTCTGAAACACAGATACATACGTTTGATGTTTGGTCAGGTAGTTCACCTCTCTTCTCACCTCACACTGGAGACACTCCACGAGGTTAGTGTAGTTCTGACCTGTCGTCCCTGTGCCGTGACAGCCCCAGGGCTGGTGAGCGAGTGTCGAGGTGACGCTCCCGTCAGACCACCGGCAGTCATCAGTCCCATGCTCCGGGGGGCAGGAGCTCCTCCACGCGGGGGCATCTGGAACGGACGCTGTGCCCGCCGGCCCAAACCCGCACTCACAGAACCAGCTGTGGGCAGAGAGTTGGAGCCGTACGCCGGCCACCTGCACAAACACACTCGTCAGAATAAAACACACGAGAGCAGAGCGACAGACACACACAAACACACACCCTCTCCGGTACACTCCGCTGTCCATCACGGCTTTCCTCGGAAAGAGGCGGAGCAGCTTCAGGACCTGCTGTTTCCATGACAACAGCCTCTTCTTCTGCGTCTCTGTAAATGCCTGATGAAGACACAACACAAACGAGCAGAAGATGAACACACACGGAGCAGAACGCACATCAGTGAGGTCGACTGTGAAATGTGTCTCACCTCATGTGTCAGAGACTTCTCAATGAGCTGCAAGTAACAGCTGATGTTCTCCTCATCCGGCCTGGAGACCAACAACTGAGTACACACTGCAACACAACACACAGAGAAAGACATTAACACACACACGCACACTGCAACACAACACACAGAGAAAGACATTAACACACACACACACAAACTGCAACACAACACACAGAGAAAGACATTAACACACACACGCACACTGCAACACAACACACAGAGAAAGACATTAACACACACGCACACACACTGCAACACAACACACAGAACATGAACACACACACATGTGTGTAATTACCTTTCCCCATCACACGTGTGAACTGTCCAGCAATATCTCCGTCATAAATGGGTGCAGACGAGGACTCTCCATCACACGGAGGAGGATTGTGGGTCTGGAAAACTTCCGTTTCCTTCTCCTCACCAGGATTGGCCGCTTTATTGGCAGGTGTAACTCCAGGCTCCACCTCCTTCTGGGCAGCAGTGGGCGGGGTATAAGCTTTGATTGGCGTGATGATGATCTGCTGTAGTTCCTGTAGAGCATTGCGGACGTTTCCACCTTCTAGAATATCCTGTAACGGAGAGTTTCTGCGGTCAGCGGACGGTTCTCTGGACATGAGTGAGATTCTAGAGGATTTATTCACCTTTTCAAGAGATTTCAGAACGCTCTGTCGCTCTCTGAGCTTCTGTATGCTCAGAGCGATCTTATGCCGAGCACCTTTCGTCACGTTCTGTAAAACACAGCACTACCAATAAACAGTTGAATGTGGGACAAGAGCTTCATCACCTACATTTCTTCTCTGTTTTAAAGGAGCAATGTGGGATTTTTTGGATCTATTGACAGAAATTTAATATTATTCACTAAACCATGTCTTCAGAGGTGTATAAAGACCTTACACAATGAACAGTTATGTTTGTATTACAAAAAGCGTTGCTATTTACTGTTAGCTAGCTGTGCAATGCTTAGCTTCATCATAGCTTAGACCAGGCAAATAATAATGCAAGTGAATAAAATAAGAGAAGACGACACGAGTATATAAAGCAGCACACTGGTTCCAGATAAACAATGACGCTAATATTACAACAACATATCTTGGTTGTAACAAACAGCAAAACCGATGTTACTCACATACTGAACCCAATCAAAGCGACCTCCTCGGGGGTGATCATGAGACCATCTTCACCGTCTCTCTGCTGGAAAGTATCTCTATAGATATCTGTGAGTATCTCTGCTAAAAGCCTCAGTAACGTTACCGTGGGTCCTAACGCGTCTCTGCTGGAAAGTCTTTAGATTATTAACGCAGGTCCTGCCTTTTCTACTTGAAATCCACAGACCTTTGTTTCATGTAATAAATAAGACATGGCTTCCTCTAACGCCCGCATGATCTCTTCCCTGCGTCAACATGAGAATCTTTTTGTACTGTGGTGGCCACCGTGGTGTTTGGAAAGGGAGGGGTGAGCTGAGGACTGAGAGATTGGTTGCAATTCTCAAACTCACCACTAGTGGCTGCTCTAAATCCCACTCTAGACCTTTATATGAATGAATCTGGTGGGCGGGGCTGTGATGATTGACCGTGTGCTGATTGGCTGAGATGTTGAGCAGGGTGGAGCTCACCTGGGACTCTAGGTGTCGTTCTGTCAAAATCATCATTTCTTCATATGTCATCTGAGAGAAAAGTGAAGCGTATTTATGCAGACGGAGACTCTTCAGCCAGGCCGGCACATCTGACACACAAAACACACAACCAGAGAAGATGAAAATTAAAGAATGGAGTTGTATCAGTGCGTGTGTGCGCATGAGTGTGTGCGTGTTTTCTGCAGAGTGTGTGCGTTGTCTGCAGTGTTTGAGTGTGTGCGCATGATTGTGTGTGTGTTGTCTGTAGTGTGTGTGTGCGTATGTGTGCACATGAGAGTGTGTGTTGTCTGCAGTGTGTGTGTTGTCTGCAGTGTGTGTGTGCGTATGTGTGCACATGAGAGTGTGTGTTGTCTGCAGTGTGTGTGTGTGTGTGTGCTCGCATGAGTGTGTGTGTTGTCTGCAGTGTGTGTGTGTCTGCAGTGTGTGTGCAGTGTGTCTGCATGAGTGTGTGTGCAGTGTGTGTGTGTGTGCGCGCATGAGTGTGTGTGTTGTCTGCAGTGTGTGTGTGCGCGCGCATGATTGTGTGTGTTATCTGCAGTGTGTGTGTTTTCTGCAGTGTGTGTGTGTGTGTGTGTGTGTGTGCTCGCATGAGTGTGTGTGTTGTCTGCAGTGTGTGTGTGCGCGCAGTGTGTGTGTTTTCTGTGTGTCTGTGTGGTTGTCTGCAGTGTGTGTGTGTCTGCAGTGTGTGTGTGTGTGTGTGTGTGTGTGTGTGCGCGCATGAGTGTGTGTGTTGTCTGCAGTGTGTGTGTGCGCGCGCATGAGTGTGTGTGTTGTCTGCAGTGTGTGTGTGTGTGCGCGCATGATTGTGTGTGTTATCTGCAGTGTGTGTGTTTTCTGCAGTGTGTGCGTGCATGAGTGTGTGTGTTGTCTGCAGTGTGTGTGTGTGTGTGTGTGCTGTGTGTGTGTGTGTGTGTGTGTGTGTGTGTGTGCGTGCAGTGTGTGTGTGTGTGTGTGTGTGTGTGTGTGTGCGCGCGCATGATTGTGTGTGTTATCTGCAGTGTGTGTGTGTGTGTGTGTGTGTGTGTGTGTGCGTCTGCAGTGTGTGTGTGCGTCTGGGATAAAATATACAGTTTGTGCGGTATAAAAAGCATTGCGCCTATGGACTGTCCCCACGGAGATAGTAAACCAGACATGTGTGTGTGTGTTGTCACCTTTCATTCCGCTGCCATCCTCTTGGAAAGTGTTGCGTGTGTTGCTCTGATCCTCCGTCTGTTCGCTCCCCGACGATGCAACGCTGCTTTGGGGTGACAGGGGGGCGTGTTCTGCTCCCGCACCCCCTTGACATCCACCCCCATCCTCCTGGTTAAGCCAATCAGAGCTGCAGGCGAGCTGATTGGCAGGGGTGAGTGACATGGAAGGCTTCAACGGTACCTGCAGCCCCGTTGAGGTGACGCCACCCATGCCGGGAAAAGCCACGTGGCCGTTCTGCCCGGCCGGCGAGCTGCACGTGGACGGGTGGTTCTCCTGCCAGCCGTATGACGGCTCCAGGGACTCGGCGGAACCCGGCCACTCGTCCGATCCCTGCCGGGCATGCTGGTACAGTCCGGACGGGGGCGGCCGCGACGACAGATGCTCCTCCAGGTGATTAAGCCACATGGCGAGAGAGTTCCGGTCATCAATGCTGGTGGCGGGGTGAATGAGGGCGTAAGACAGCAGCTGGCGGCTCTCCTCCACGAACAGACTGCTCTCGATGGTGTGACTCAAGACTTTCTGCAGCAGGTTCATGTACTCACACTTGGCCTCTGTGTTTGCGCGGCTGCAGCAGGGGGAGGTGAGACAGCAGGAGAGACACCACTTTCTCCTTCGGCTCCTGCTGCCACTGACTCACAATCGCTACACACATGAGGAAGAAAAGCATGGTTGAGCTTATCTGGGCTGGAGCGATGCTCATCGACCCCACGTTCTAAATGTAAACCACGGTTTCTCGGGGCTTATTGCTTTAAAGCAGTGCTTCTCAAACTAAAAAAGTACCACCTAATGACCGCCACAGAAAAGATTAAATCGCATCCAGAATAAAAGCTTGTGTTTACATAATATATATCTGTGTGCTGTGCATAATCATTTTGTATTTATTAACACATACACACCCATGCATATATTTAAGAAAAATCTAAAAATTATTAAACATTTATATATAATTTCAATTGTTGGTAAATATAAATAAACACATGTAAATATTTCCTAATTATGTATACATGTGTATGTGTTTGTATTTATAAAATCATAATTAATATGCACAGTACATAGACATATAGGATGTAAACACAAACTTTTATTTTATTCTTATTTTACAAACTTTTTATTTAATCTTTTGACAGCCCTATAAAGAGCATGTTTTCATGTTAGTCTGAAGTAAACCGGGGTCTCTTCCAGTACCACAGTTTGAGAACCACTGCTTTAAAGAATATATCACAAAGCATTCTGATCCGTTAGGCTGTACGGTTTTATTAGAAACAACACACTATAAAGTTATCATTCATGAGAACTTGAATGATGTTAACAGGTTTCATGTCTCGTACCCAAACACAGAGAGAGCTCAAGCCAGGGATGTCCAGATATCACGCTTTCAGTACACGATTATATTGGCCAAAATAACAATATTAACACAATATCTAATGAAATTAAATAAACTAAATGATCCTATCAGCCAAATTCATCGATGAACACAGAATTATTTACATTACTATCATTAACTCCATATCAATCATCACAGGTATTATTACACACACAATTATTGTCAATACTGTACATGACGACACCCTAAGCTCAAACCAATGAGATCTGACGTCCAGTGACAACTGAGTAACAGGAAATAACCGTTGTGTTTTATGCAAAAGAAAAGAAGGTTTCTCAGGTTTGGTGAGGAAACAGAATTCAATCAGATATCAGCCGCATGCGATCTGGCGGTGGCCTGCAATTCATGTGCAGCTTTTTAGTGAAGTACGGTTCAAATGTGGAAGACAGAGGGCGCTCTCGCGCAGAAACTAGCCCCGCAGAAGACCTAGTTCCAGGAAATTCCTACAGGCATCTTTCTATCCGTTCTTCAAGCCTCCAAAGGTGTTCTCAAGATAATAACACGCAGTGCTTCCAACTGATCACAGAGCCGTGCTTCACCAACAAGCTGTGCATGAAACATGATCACACTAGACATGGCGATTAACGCAATATTTAGTGTAATGCGCGATTGATCGAGCTGCCCCACACAGACTTTTCTCTTCTCATGATGTCACCTCACCACTAGGAAACCATAAGAAACCCGTGAGAATGTGCGGCACGACTCGAGTTTACCTGCATTGTTGGCCTCGGCCTCCAGTATGTGTATCTCTGTACAGTCGGCCAACCAGTGATCCAGACAGATGTGCAGAAACCTGGCCTGTGTGCGCGAAACACGCTTCAACAACGACAGCAGGGCCACCGTCTGCTCGCACTCATTCCAGCCCTTAAACCAGTCCGTCAAAATCCCCACTTGATCCCGGAACATCATGGCGAGTTTCTATGCAAACAGGCGGGGCTGAAGGCAGGGGCGGGGTTTCTATAAACTGGGGCGGGGTTACAGGCAGTGCTCCAGTCCACTCACAGATCTGTTCAATAATCCCTCACATGGTTCTGGCCCTGAGTGGACGTCACCAAGACCGAGATGTCTTTCTGCGTCCCGCTTCAGAGTTCAAAGGTCACAGGCGGAAACGGCGTTATCCAGTGAGAGAGCGCAGCAGACGTCTCTAGAGCATCACCGCACACGCACAGATCCCACCGCCTGCAGACAGAGCACACACATACTGATTACACAACCCTCTGATCATCTGTGACATCACACACACGTCTGATCATCTGTGACATCACACACAGACACACACACACACACACACACAAGTCTGGTCATCTGTGACATCACACACACGTCTGATCATCTGTGACATCACACAACACACACACACAACATCTGTGACATCACACACACGTCTGATCATCTGTGACATCACACACACGTATGATCATCTGTAACATTACACACAGACACACACACACACGTCTGGTCATCTGTGACATCACACACACGTCTGATCATCTGTGACACAACCACACACACACAAGTCTGGTCATCTGTGACATCACACACACGTCTGATCATCTGTGACACACACTGATCATCTGTAACATTGACACACACCACGTCTGATCATCTGTGACACACACACACGTCTGATCATCTGTGACATCACACACACGTCTGATCATCTGTGACATCACACACACGTCTGATCATCTGTGACATCACACACACGTCTGATAATCTGTGACATCACACACACACACACACACGTCTGATCATCTGTGACATCACACACACGTGTGATCATCTGTGACATCTCACACACACACACACGTGTGATCATCTGTGACATCTCACACACACACACACGTCTGATCATCTGTGACTGATCATCTGTGACATCACACACACACACGTCTGATCATCTGTGACATCACACACACCTGATCATCTGTGACATCACACACACGTCTGATCACTGTGACATCACACACACGTCTGATCATCTGTGCATCACACACACACGTTGATCATCTGTGACATCACACACACATCATCTGTGACATCACACACACACACGTCTGATCATCTGTGGTCTGATCATCTGTGACATGACATAACACACACACACACACACACGTCTGATCATCTGTGACATCACACACACACACACACGTGTGATCATCTGTGACATCACACACACACACACGTCTGATCATCTGTGACATCACACACACACACACACACACACACGTCTGATCATCTGTGACATCACACACACGCACGATCATAAGTGATGAATTCTGTCAGTTGAGGGATACATTCTGACAGCTGAGGTACATAATATGTGTGTGTTATGTGGCGGTTTATCGATAGCCGATGTTAGCTTTAAAACACATTTAGACAACACTAATAAACACAAGCGATGCCAACCTCCGTATACACACACTGATGTACATAAAGATTTTAATGTGACAACATTTGTGATTTATTGTTTATAAGTCTGCAGTCAGAGCAGAAATACATTAAAGCTGAAGAGTAAAGCGCGGCTAACAGGCCTGGTGCTAATGCTAATGCTAACAGACGTCTGACTGGAGCATAGAAACGCAAACACACACCAACGACAACACATCATAGCAGCAACAACAGCAAACTTCACAACAACAACAACTACAACATTAGACTACACACAGATCATAAGGACATACGTCCACGCAACAGACTAACGCGCAAACCCAAGAGCTAACACACACACACACACACATATACACACACAGTGGATCTGTTCTACCATCAAACACACACTCAATTAACACACACTTGTTCATGCACGTACACTTACTGTAGAACACGCGTGTGAAATGAATGCGTGGAAAGACACAGGCGCGGGTCCGACAGACAAGGGTAAGAAAGAGAGAGAGAGAGACACGCAGGCCTGAAGATCACTGGAGCTCGAGCTCATCCACTCACTCACTCACTCACACTAGTGCTCGCGCTCGCTCTCTCTCTCTCTCTCTCTCTCTCTCTCTCTCTCTCACTGCAGACCTCTCAATATAAAGATAGGCCTATACATCAAACAAGTGACATACAGCACCACAAGTGCATATTTTTAGTAACCAGTAATAAACAAACAATATAGGGGCGAGTGGGGTAAGATGAGCCACGTTTAATTTATGTGGTCCTTAAGATGAAAGAAAATGAGCTATACGTGCAAGTATTTCATCTAATTAATTAGATTTCTCGAAATTATAAGAACACGTCTAGGACACATGGTAAAAATATGGCTTCTTCTAAAAAATTCATTTAATCATTACTTCCCCTTACAAATACTAATAGTTTTTTTGGTTTGTTTTTTTTAAGCTAACTTAAACAAAAAATAACCAAATAAAACTTTGCATTTCAATATCTTTCGGTTTGCATTTTTGAAATAACTTGTCTTGAGAAACACCACAGTTGTAACCTTCCAAACACAGACTAAACAGAGAGCTTGTTGATTAAAAATAAATGAATTTCTGCTCTCACTATGTCTGTTTTTGTAGATTCTTTGCATCATACGGTGCTTTTTAATGCCAAACATGTTAAGCCATTAGTGACTTAAGGTTCATGTAAACTATACAGGTTTAAAGATTGAAGTTAACTTGAAGTCGACACTGGCTCACAGTCTTTGGCTCACTTTGCCCCATAGCTGCCCCTTTGGAAAAAACTAGCTAGATTACAAATTCAGGCTAGCATTCAGCCAAATCATGTGCATGGTTTTATATGTTGGTAAATCACCAACATGCATCATACACATTTTTAGACCTGGATACATGTGCTTTGATGCACCAGCCATAGAGGTGATGTGCAATATGTTACTTTGACGAGCCAAAAACAGCTTTTAAAGTCAATTTATGTGGTCCAGTTCTCCCGTGTGATTCCCATTCTGCCAGAAATAACGAGTAATTCCCAAATGTGTGGACAAATGACTACAAAAGTGTTCAGTCGCTGAGATACAGTGGTGGGATCAACATACTCTCCCTGAACCCCTCTCTGTCCTGTGGCTCAGTGGTAAGAGCAAAGCGTTAGGTTGTGGGTTCGATCCCAGGGGATTGCACATGTACATGTTACAGGACAATCCAATGTTCGGATAAAAGTCTGCTGAATGCGAATGACAGAAAGTGTTTTCTATTCATTGATGAGACCATGGCGGGCCGCCCTATTCTATTCTATTCTATTCTATTCTATTCTATTCCGCCACAGTCTTGAAACGAGTCAAATACAAAACCGTTCAATTCTGCACCGTTGATTCGCCACGTTGCCTCACCGTTGCGTCAGCGCACAATCACGCATACGCGCTCGCGCTTCAGCTTTCGCGATTGAAACATAGACGCGCGAACTGTTACAGCACAGAATACAGCATCGCTTGAGGTCAGTACAATCTAAATAACTGGGAAAATGTATATATCAGATAAATTTTGGTCATATATATTTTGGATTTCTAGTAATAGTCATAATAGTCATAATATATTTATTGTTTTATCTAACAAACATTAGAAAATGATTTACATGTTATTACCGCTGGTTCTAACTTAACTATTTTCAGAATCTAAATGGCATATTATTGGCTAGGTAAGTTCATTAGTTCAACGTTTAAACACCTTTTGCCTCATTTTTTGATGGCTCTAAATGTGAATTCCCATTTCACAGATGTTGTGCCATATTATCACCCTTTATATCTAATGGAGCCAATGATAAATTACTACTATAGCTATTGTATTCTTTATAGATTGAGTCACATCATTTTGCTCTTAAAACGCGCCAGATTGCAGCATTTACCTCTAAAATATGCACATTTTTATTTCTGGGGAGCATGCCTCCGATCCCCTCTAGAGGAGACTGGGATGAGCCCCCATAGTCTCCCTAAACTCTGTGGGAAACACTGGACACAACTCTCTTGATAGGACGGAGTGTGGCTAAAACATAATGATTTGTATACTATATAAACTGCATATCCTCACCCCACCGAAACATCCTGCTGATGTGTGAATGGATTCATCGGGACATTTTGAGGTGACTCTGTCCCTCCCGAAAATTACTTCCTGGACTCCGCCCCCCCCCTCCAGCCCTGACCGTTCCTTTCCACAATCATTTATTTTCAATCGTTTACTTCCATCCAAAGTGGCTTGCGGATATATTTCAAAAGTGTTCCATCTTTGTGTCATTAACACAGTGCTCTCGTCTCCACCAGCTGACCTACAACAAGTCCAGATCTCTTCATTGTTACTCGCTGCGATGGACATGTAACCGAGTTCATCTGGATATTTGGTGAGACTTATTGGAATAAGACGTGCTTAACAGTCATGAAGATAATGTCAACGTCATTCCTGTCATCCTTTTACACTTGTGTGAAATATCAATACACAATCACATGCGATAGAGTTTAGTTAACTACATTTAGTAGACATAAGGGTGCCGCCCGCTCACTGTCAGCATCCTGTCACATGACCCCCACTCACACACACACACACACACACACACGACGAGCCTCAGACAGCTGAGATCCACGGACACACACACACACACGAGACAGCCACAGACAGCTCAGGCCTGCAGGATGGTAAGACAGTCTCAAGGAATGTTTTCCTTCATCTTCTCACATCAGTTAATGAGCTGCGAGAGAAACTGTTGTTGTGATGTGGCTTCTGCTGTCATTGAAACAGGAAGTAGAATTACAGCAACAGCATTTCCTCTCTGACACGCTCTTGAAATGCACTTTTTTAAACGATATTCTTGAAACGATACGGTATGAAATGATATTCTTCACAGATTTCTCCTGCAGGGTGCGTTTTGAGATCTTTAAGCTTGTAGATCAGATGTTTCAGCATCCGACTCTTGGTGATGTTCACCGATCACGTAGCAGACGCTTTTATTCAAATGAGAGAGACGGTTTGTGTTCAGGTGTGAAAGAGTAACTCGACGTCTTGTTTTCTCTTCAGTCCAGTTCTTTAGTGGTGTGTGAGGTGGACGCAAGTCTCCAGGAGAAGCTGAAGAAGTTTCGCTTTCGTAAGGAGACAAGCAACGCAGCCATTCTGAGTGAGCGACACAAGATTTGTCTGTTTGAGCGCATCTGCACACGCTTCACTCTTGCTCAATGAAATGTCTTCTGTCTTTAGTGAAGATCGATATGGAGAAGCAGCTGGTGGTCCTGGAGGAAGAGTATGAGGTCAGTGTGGCGTTTATCACACAATCATATGAATTAATCCACGCGTGTTGTGTAGGATGGAGTGTAAACCGAAGCTTTACCGAACGTTCGTGTCACGTCAAACCTGTATGATTTTCTTTCTTGCGCAGAACATAAAAGAAGATCTTTTGAAGAAAGCTGGTAAGCGAACAGCACTGGACCCCATTGTCTTCTGTTGTATGGACACAAAACCAATGCAAGCCAACAGTGGCCAGTAAACAACATTCTTCAAAATATCTATTTTGTGTTCTGCGCAAGAAAGAAAGAATTTTCCTTTTTTTGTGAACTATCCCTTTAAAGAGGCAAACAACAACAACAACATTCTTCTTTGATATACTGTGGTTCACTTTTTTTAGCCAAATAAATGTGTTCTGTCCTCATTACGTATGTGCAGCTCTGAAGGTCAAACGTTGACCTCTGTGTTCTGTGTGCTTCAGAATATCTCACTGGATGAGATCAGAGAAGAACTTCCAGAGCGTCAGCCTCGATATCCTTACTGAATCTGACATTTATCTACGCATAGATTTCATTTGAGCTTCTGTAACCAAAACACCAGTTTGTTTTCCTTAAGTCACGTGCACGTATATAGTTTACAGTTACAAACGGACCCACGGGGACGGCAGGATCTCGTATCCTCTCTGCTTCATCTTCTCCAGTCCTGTGGGTGAGTAAAACTTCATCATCTGACGTGACGTGACGTGGCGTGTGTGTCGTTCATGGTCATCATGATGGTTTGGGGTGTTTCTCCTGTGACAGGCTGTAAACCTGAGCAGCAGATGATGTACGCGGGCAGTAAGAACCGTCTGGTGCAGTCTGCTGAACTCACGAAGGTCAAGAACACTTTCATATCTCCATCTCTGACAAACCACACAACATGTTTTGTTTCTCTCATCCGTGCGTCTCTCTCTTTCGCTCTTATTTCAGATTTTTGAGGTTCGTAATGCAGATGACCTGACCGAGGATTGGCTGAAGGAGAAACTGTCATTTTTCGGCTGAAATGTGACCGGCAACGTTCTGATTTCTGATCAGACACTCTTTATAATTTAAATTATTTTCTTCTTTTTAAACGTCTTAAATCAACGTCAAGTCTGAACAATACTTCAATTATCAGAATAAACAAATGTGTTATCGAATGATTGGCGGAGTCATTATTTCTATCCTTTTATTAAAACATCCAACATTTATTTGTTTACTAAATGTACTTCATTTTATCACAACCACAAAATCATTTCATTTTTGGCTACATGTTGTTTTATCACTTTATAGTGTAAATGACCTGTGCAGTGACCTGAAGATACTTTAAAGAGTTCATAACTAGGAATCTTTAAGGTCCTCCTTTGGTTTGTGGAGCGTCCAACAACAAGTGTATGTACATAGAAGGTGTAAAAACACAATTATTTCGCAATAATAGGCAGTTATTCGTACTTTACTTCTTGACTGACTCACATGATTCGTTCCGCAATTCATCTGTCTAATCCCCTCCTTTCCGGTAGTCTAGTGTGATGTGATTGGTCAGATGGTCTAGTCTGCTGAGATTGGTCTATCGAGACGTGGTTCAGTGTTTGGGGGAGAGTCATCTTTTTTTTTGCTTTATTATTGTTTAATATATGGATATTACAATTGTGACTTCATATTACTTACTGTTATGTTATAAATATATATTGTTTTACTTTGATATAACTAGAAACAATAAAAAAAAGAGTGAAGTTTTCGCGGGCAGTCCTAGCAAAACATAGGCGGGACTATATGTAGTGACGCGGCGGTTCGCGAATCAGACTGAGGAAGACTCGTTTGCGTGATTCCGAGTCGACTCCCTCTTTTCCAAGCCAATAACTTTGTTATTCATTCACCTTTGGATTTACAACTTGGCAGACTGCTTACTCTCAAACACAGCAACATTACACACTGCATGAAATGTCAATTTCCTGATCCCATGTTATACTCTTTAAAGGCTTCATTTAGAGTAGACACTCGGTTTTAACAAAATCATTGTTTATTTACAATGCTTATGCAGTAACATTCAAGTATGAAAACAACCGGTACATCAAAATCTAAAGGAAAACTTCATTAGGTACACAAGTTCAGTTGAGTCAAACACCATCATTCACTTCAATTCTCATACGCTTTTATCTGTCCATATTCAGACGAAATCCGTCCAGATTTCACCCTAAACCTAAAAGAAACTTTTTTTTGTGCACAGTTGTATTTATTTTCCATTTAATGGTTTAAATAGTACATCATGGTATTTTTGTAGCGGTTTAAGCTTCATGTATTTACATACACAACATGCAGATTATTTTCATTCTTTTGCATTACAGTAATGGGGAGCTTTACTTTGTTGTGATAAAAAAACTTCATCATCCTTAAGCAAAATATAATTGCATAATTATGATCCTTTGAATGTTTAGCGTGAACTGTGACCTGGACGTGTTCTAATGTAATATGCCTGTACAACACTAAAACAACACAAGAGTGACGTGTTGAAGACTAAAAAAGAACCAAATCAAATCAAAAATAGGTTTCATCTAGACGGAGAAAAAAAGTATCTGAGAAGAACCAAGAGATGTTCGTTCAGCTTGTAATGAAGAGAGAGAGGGGCGGGGCCGTGTGTGACGTGTCAGGGTTTCATTCGCTGTCGCTGCCGTCGCTGGATTCTGACGCTCCCTCACTGCCGCTCTGCTTCTCGCTGCTGCTGTTACTTCTCGCTCGCCTGCCACCATCATCATCATCCTCACTGTCAATATCACTGCCGAAGATCTCCTCTTCATCACGCGCCTGCCGGTCCTCGCCGCTCTCGCTGCTGCTGCCCTTCCTCTCAGGACGATCCTCTTCTGCCGGCCGTTCCTCGTCCTCACGCTCGGACTCGCTCTCAGAGTTCTCGGACTCGCTGGCTTTCTCTCTCTCTTCACCTGAACACACACACATGAATGACACATGCTAACCACACATTCATGACACGCACACAAGTGATGATGATGTTACCAGAGTCCTGGATGTCTCGGCCTATGTTCAGCTCCTCTTCTTCATCCTCTGGCTCGTGATTCTCCAGCTGAGCCTTGCGGGCCTCCTGCACAGACACAAACACACACATCCCATCAGATCGGTTGCGTTAACATGCGGATTCTGAATGTTTATATGACCCTAAATTCAACCGTTTATTCCAGAACACCAGCATCACACCACTAAATGATGAAACACTTTACATGAGAAGAAAATCAAACCATTTACACAACAAACCTTAGTTTCAAAAACTCACAGTATAAAACATTATCGTGTTGTGTACTGACCTGAGCTTCCAGCTCTTTGTCGTTCATGTCTCTGTGTTTACACACCAGCACAGCGTTTGTGGATGACTGAGCTCCGGCCTTCGCACGACGCTTGCTCAGACGCACCCTAACACACACACACACACAGTCACTAAAGTTCTCTTTAACACCACAGAGATGTGCATTGTTCAGAGTGGGCGGAGTCAGTGGTTACCTGGTCTCCAGCTCATTATAATAAACTCCGTCTCCGTCTCTGAAGATGAAGAAGTAATTCTCCTCGTAACCTTTACTGGCTTTGTTCTTCACGTTCCAGTTGTACTCACGAGCGATCTTGTAATCGTACCTGCGCATGCACACACACACACACATTACAGATAACTATTTGTGAGATTGTGAGTGTGATCCTAATGGTTTGTGTATCTTACAGTTCATCAGGCATGAATTCCACATCTTCATCCACGTCTCTCTTGCGTTTGCGCATCGTCTCTTCGTTCGGCAGAAAGTACGCCACAAACTGGTTCCCTTCTTCATCCATCATACCCCTGCACACACACAACACAACACATGACACCCATTCAACTCTGTATTCAGTCTGCACACAAACATCTGTTCTCACAGAACACCTCCATGACAAAACACACACACACCTGATCATGGCCTGTGACATCATATCCACTCCTGCAGTTGCAGACACATCTTTAGGTGCTGGATCTGAATCAAAGATGACTTGAGCACATGGATTAATCCACATCTGTGAGTGAACAGACAGAGAGAGAGACATGTGAACACAGTGTGTGTGTGTGTGTGTGTGTGAGAGAGAGAGAGAGAGAGAGAGAGAGATGAGTGTGTGTTTGTGTGTGTGTTTAACCTTAAAGTCTGGGAAGGCGGGCAGCACCTCCACAGGTGTGACTCTGGGTTTGCTGTAATGTTGAGTAATCTGAAAGATTCAAATGAAAGAATGAATGTGGAAGCATGTGATCAGATATGTGATATCAGACTGAATCAGATCACTGCTGACCGACTTCTGTGCGTCCTCAAACGTCTTCTCAATAGCTGCGATCTGACTGTCTCTGTCTTTATAGATCTCCTCCTCTGTGAACTGCTGTTTCACTGACACACCGATCCTACAAACACACACACACACGTCAGGTGAAAAAACAATCATTTGAGGTGTGTCAGTGCGACAGGTTTCTGTGTCTCTGTGTCTCACTCACTTGACTTCCACCTTCTCGTTGGAGATGCCGTATCTGTTGAACTCTGTGGAAATGTACTCCGTCTTTCTCATCCATGGTACCACCTTCGCATGCTGCTGCGACCTGAACACACACATCTGTGTCAGCACTACAGGTTAAAGGTCAGAGATCCAAAAAAAATCTCTTTTGTACCTCTTTGAGCTGGACGGAGCCTGAATGTCTTCTTCCAACAGTTTCTCATCAGCAATGTCCAACAAGACTGAACACAAACACACATACGATGATGAGTCACAGTCAACTGGACACACACTGCGAGGAGTGTGTGTGTTAGGCTGAATAAGTGTCATTACTGAACAGAATTAATATAGATTTATATATGCGTGCGTGTGTGTGTGTTCTTACTGCTGGGGTCTATGCGGTATGTATCAGGGTTAATAAGATCGATTGTGACGCCCAGGTCCGGTTCAGTTAGCAGCTCGTGTTTGTGTTGTTTCTCCAGTGAAGTGGCTTTGTACTGCACAAACCTGCAACACAACAACACACACATCTCAAGAGCTCTAACAGGGGAGTGGATAAAGACACAAACATCAGCCTGACCTCATCAGTACCTGTGCTGGTCAAACGGGTAGGTGATGAACTTCGGGTCAAAGGGGATATCTGGAAGACTGTTTCCATATTTCACTCGACACACAACACCAGACCTGCAACACACACGCAGGAGAGTTTATTAAACACACACACACACACACACACACACACACACACACACACACACACACACAGACACACAGACCCAGACACAGACACAGACACAGACACAGACACAGACACACAGACACACACACACACAGTGTTTGTGTGATTGTTGTCTACCTCTCTGGGACACTCCTGTGCGCTGAACTCCTGCAAAAAACACACACAACACACACTCATTAAACTCTAAACACACACGTGACACATGAACACAATACTTAAACATCAGCAAGTTTAAACCGCATTCTATAATAAAAACGATGCTAAAACCAGCCAATCATTGATGTATTGTATTGACATGCGAGCAATTAATATGTTTAATGTGTCATATGTGGTTTGCAGCTGATGTTATTCATGCGTTGACGTTCTCACCGGTGCGAGTTGTCGCGTTGCGATTGCGTCTGTATCGTGGGAGCCATGGAGAAATAAACGCGTCTCTCCGCAGAAGATTAAGTTTAAAGAGCGACCGGAAAGAAAATTAAAAGTTTATAAAGACCTCCAGCAAGTGTAAAGAAAAACCAACTGCAGCCCGTACAGGAAATTCACTACAAGACCCCGCGCGGAGCTGCCTAGAGTGCTGCCTGATTCAAACACACAGCGCGTACACCAAACACAAACAATGTTTTTTTGGTCAATACAAAAACAAATTTCGGTATTTAAAATCATAGATTTTTTCTTTTGAAATAAAGACGTTCAATCAATGAAAACATGCGGTGATTTGGTGGGTTGATGTGATCCGTCAACGGCGCCGCCATTTTGGACAGGGCAAGCTGTCCTATAATCACATACCAGACAAGTTATCGGGTTTTTCTGCTTAAAAACCACGCGTACATGTATGAACGTATTTCAATTGTTTACAATCTCCACCGAGTATTGTCTCCAACTACTCATATAATCTCGATAGTCTTTGACCGGTCTAATATGGCGTCGCTGTTTCCCCATGAAGAGTAATGAGAAAATAAATAATGGGAAAATATTAGCATTTTAACGAACTCTTGACTGTGATTATGAAGATACTGCTGGTGGGGTTTAGACATAAATGGCCAGCAGAACTCTCCTCAGACCTCAAAAGAGGAAGCTTATCAACAAGACATGTAATAAGAAACACTCATTGCAAAACTGACTGCTTTATTTTCTTTTTGGAAAATGACAAAATAGAAAAAAGATTAAGAGACAGAAAAACTTGTCAATCCTAAACTCTTAAAAAGTACAACTGAAATTAAAATGTGTGACTGTCATGTGAGCAGTTCTCTCTTGTTAACATGTGTGATCATGTATAGAAATATACCATGATATGATCTTATCAATCAAATATTCCATTGTGTTGCTTCAATAAACTGCAAATACGGTTTGTGTTTCAAAATAAAACTAGTTTCAGGATAAAGAACACATGGAAATTGTACATGTTACTGAGGAATGTATGATTTTACTCTCTCTCTAAAACGATGTTTGTCAAATGTCTCAGAAACATGCTGATGAGAGAAAAGATGCATTGAAACTGCAGGCTGTAGAGTGAACTGTATCTAAAGGTAGTTTCTAGAAACTCGTCCAGGCACTCGACCGGCACAGCCGTCGCACCTCGAGTGCTTTTTAAGGGTGATGACATAACCATGACCTCTGTCCCTCTGGTCCATCCACGTCCCTCTTGCTTGGCATGACATCATATGCTCACGTTTGCGTGTGTGTAAAGAAATCGACTCTGTGCCAGGAGATAAAACGACAAAGTCACAAATGTTGTGAGAACACTTCCACACAAATCCTGTGGTTAAGCACTAAAGCACTTCTGTTACCTGTTCAACACATAGAGGAGACCGGGCTCATCTGCCAAATCCCTGCAAAACAACAACAGCCACCATCAGTTAATTACTCGTATTATCATTAGACTCATCACACGAGACACGCGTGTTCAAATATCTGCTCTTCTGCTTCACTCACTCAGAACCCCAGAGATAGAAAACTCGGTCCTGATAATACAGACACAAGAAGAGCCAAACACTGATGCTCTCCAACCAGAAGATCACGAAGAGGAACCAGATGCAGGACAGGAGCAGCTCACACACCATCCTGATAAAATACACAAAAACACCAGCGTCACACATACAACCCACCTGACAAATACAGAAAACACCAGCATTATCACACACTCAGCATCACTACGCACACGCATGCACGCCGCACACGCATGCACGCACACGCACACGCACACGCATGCACGCACACACACACACGCGCGCACACCATCAGCAACATTCACGTGAATAAGGTGAAGAACGAGGTAAATGAGGTGAAACGACCTGTTAATCGATAAACACGCTGATAACTCACTGCCACAGAGCAATATTATGATGTCTTTACAGAAAGCAGACACGAGCCTGTGCGCGTGTCCGTACAAACACAATAAATACAACTTTACTGCGTGAATCTGTGCTGAGATGAAGTGAAACTCATGAAACAATAACAAACTGAATGAAGATAAGTTACATGACACGATCACTCCGTTACTGCGCTTCCGGAAACATTCCAAAGACACGTGTCTAGCGAAGACCGCAGTGTGACATTGAAGTACCGCGATAACTGAATGCTACATATGCTTTCGAATCGCTATCGCGACACTTTCATGTGGAACGCGATCGGGTCTGCGCAGCGCCGAATCTTAAAAAAATTAGCCTTTTTATTTTCACAAACCTTTGGATGCTATAACAAATAATTATATATCAATTAAATAAAGCCTATGGAAACATAATAATTTAACACAAACCCTGATCTAATGAATGAGGAGAATTAATAAAAACAGTCGAAATAATGCTTTGAATTTGACCCGGAAGTGTGTTCGCCTGTCCAGGAAATGACCTAATCACTACAGTAAAGCAAGGGTTGTGGTGAGGGCGAGATATTCGTTAAAGTTGAAATATTAATATGGTTTTGTTCACCCAGTTTTATCAATAAAGATTTTGATCAGTCAGAGGTGATGTGTCGCAGCGGGAGCCCGCGCAGGGCGCGTGCAGGTGCGTGTGTCAGTCATTATTCATCTGTCATTCTTCGTATGTCCATTATTCATCTTTCATGTGTTCATCATGACGTCAACGTTAGTTTTAACTGTAACATAGTACATGACATCTCTGTTATTCACTGTTTGTCTCAGATATCTCTCATGTTTTTCTTTCAACTGATATCTACTCTTTATGTGCTACTGACATACGTAAACTCTAAACGCTGAGATATCTATTTTCTTTTTTGGACACTGTGGTTGATCCTACAATTAACTCTTTTGAACAAAGTTAATTTTTATAGAGATTTTCATAGTTTCAAAGCAGCTGTACAGAAAACACATGGTTTAATAAAAAAGCAATTGATGAAGATATATTATTTAAGAATAATATGGAAATATAATTATGGAAAAATCCTTGTGAGTTCAGTACACACATGGTGTTACTGCAAATGTAAAGATGTAGTACATTGGTGATATTATCTGTGTGTACTCGTTATATAATAAGAGCATAGTGAACAGTACATGAGTGTATAAAGATGTGTTTTTATTTCTGTAGATTGACATCATGGTCTGCGTGTGATCTCTGCATCTCTCCTGACCGATGGAAAATCGGTGTCTTCAGCAAATGTGAAGTGACCCATGTGTCTGCTGCTGATCGACATTTGTTTCTCGTCTCCTGAACGTTGAATTGAATCCCGACACTGGTGTCATGTCTCTGCCCGAGGATCGTGGGAAAGAAAGAGAGCGCGGCGCACGCCCTAAAGTGCGCCAGAGTCGGTCCGAGGAGAGAAGAGACGGAGGAAGGAGAAAGGGGGTGAGAGGGAAAAAGAAAAGCCACCCATCACATGACCTGGCCTCCGTACGGCCCGTGAGCGATGGCTTCGAGTACGGCGATCTGTTGAACGGCCTGCATGGATCCAGCGAAGGCGGCTCTTCCTCTCCTGTAACAGAACACAGGAGATGGCAGGTCCTGGGCTCATCAGGATCCTTGTTATCGGAGAAGGTTTCTGCCAGACCGTCGCTAAGCTCGCCCGCCGCCGAGCCAGGCTGTGACACGGACAGCAAGTTCTCCGGTGGCAGCCGCACGCTCCGGCAGAAGATCCAGGACGCCGTAGGACAGTGTTTCCCGATTAAGAGCCACAGCCAGGGTTTGTCACAGCCTGCAACGGCCCCGTGTTCCTCCAGACGTAAGATCCACCTGAGCGAGCTCATGCTGGACAGCTGTCCGTTCCCGGCCGGTTCTGACCTGGCCCAGAAATGGTACCTCATCAAGCAGCACACAGCTCCCCTTTCTCAAGCGCCCATCCCAGATTCCTCCGCCGCCGCCACGCTCGTCACCGCCGCCCCCACGCTCGCCACCGCCGCCCCCGCCACGCCCGTGGAGGACGAGGAAGATCGTTTACGGGAGAGACGACGAATAAGCATCGAGCAAGGCGTGGAGCCGCCGCCCAACGCCCAGATACACACGTTCGAGGTGACGGCTCAGATAAACCCGCAGTATAAACTTGGACCCAAACTGGCGCACGGAATGAATGAGCTGGCCGGAGACGAGCGGGCCACGCTGCACCAGCTGCTGCTGCAGAGCTGTTTGGACACGCTGGACGAGGTCGCCGCCGCATCGTCCGTGACGGCCGACGTTGAGCTGGGCGCCGCCTCTCCTTCCGCCCCTTCCCTGACCGGGGCGACGTTCGTTCAGACGGACAGCCCCAAGTCGCAAGACGGACAGCACCGCGTGCACACGCAGATCGATTACATCCACTGTTTGGTGCCCGACCTGCTCCGAATCACTAACCTGCCCTGCTACTGGGGCGTCATGGACAGATACCAGGCCGAGACGCTGCTGGAGGGCAAACCCGAAGGCACGTTTCTGCTCCGCGACTCCGCGCAGGAGGATTACCTGTTCTCTGTCAGCTTCCGGCGGTACGGCCGCTCGCTGCACGCGCGCATCGAGCAGTGGAACCACAACTTCAGCTTCGACGTGCACGACCCCAGCGTGTTCCACGCGCCAACCGTCACGGGCCTCCTGGAGCACTACAAGGATCCCAACTCCTGCATGTTCTTTGAGCCACTGCTGTCCACCCCCACCCACCGGACGCATCCCTTCAGCCTGCAGCACATCTGCCGCGCCGTCATCAGCGGCTGCACCACGTACGACGGCATCAACGCGCTGCCGCTCCCCAACGCGCTGAAGGAGCACCTTAAGGAGTATCACTACAAGCAGCGCGTGCGAATTCGCAGGCTGGACGCCTGGTGGGAGTGAGAGACGGACGTCTGGAACGAGACCAAAAGTGCCATTCCTCTTCCTGGAAGACCCTCTGCTGCACACAAAAGACGCGAGTGCCTTTCTGATGTTTGAATGAAGTACTGTGGTGTAGCTCCTCCTCCTCATGTTAGCATCGCAGGGTTCAGCGCGTCACCGCTGGAGTATTTCAAGAGACGGTTCACTCGAAAGTCATTCATTCCCCCTCACTCTGTTTGCCAGTCTTTTATTTTCCAGAGGAACACGAAAGAAGATATTTTGAAAAATGTCTCAGTGGTTTTGTGTTCATGCAATGGAAGTCAATGAATATCGATGATCAACATTCTTCAAAACATCTTCTGTTGTGTCCCGAAGAAGAAAGAAACTCACACAGGACACGAGGAGGAAGAAAAGAACTCTCATGTTCCCTTTAACACAGCACTGTAACTACAATATTTTCTTTTTTATCAAGAATAGTGTTGCGTTGGTTTCCTCTAGGACATGAAAATGTTTTATAGATTCATCAATGATCTTCTCACTGCTGGATCACACATTCCAGACAGAGGAAACGTGTCAGATCACAGGCGGCCACTGGATGAAACGACACTGGAAACTGGTGCTTATGGATCGGGTGGACGGTACCGCAGTGAGTCTACATTAGGTGAAGGAGTGGACTTGGTTGAATCTTTTTTAGTTTGACGTAGACCAATCGTGTCTCATCTTTGAAGCTCCGCCCCACTGTCTGGATCACTCAATACATTCACAGTTCATGTGTTGACATGCATGTTTGAGTAAACAAATCAACAACATTTAACCATCAGACACACGTTTGCATGTGTGGTTTTCTATCCATGAGGGATTCTGCTTATGTTTGCTGCAGATGCGGACGTGCCAGTGAGAATTTACACATGAAGTTTGAGAAACATCATTCTCTGTTCATCTTGAAATGAAACGTCTCATTAACACTATATTACCATGTAAATGATTCATTTCATGTGTGTTGAACAGTTTGACAAGAAAAGATTTCATTTACCTGGATACAGTACAAAGGGAAAAAGCATCTTTTGCATCCCAGTTTTTGTCTGCAGTGACATGAAGATCTCGCGAAGACGGAACAAGGTTAGCATATTTATAGAATTAACTTGCCTTTTTTTTACTGAATCTTTTGTACATGTGGATGTGTCACAGCACAGGTCGAGGCCGGATCGATGTGAATGAGTGAGCAGACGGTGAGGATGTTAAGAGTTTAAGGTGATTCCCGGAAGATTTTGGACCATCATGAATGTCACACACTTTTTCAAGAGCATCTCTTATCACGGCTTGCCTCGTTTTTTTACACCGATGTTTATTTATTTTCTTTTGCCTAAAATACTTTGTGTTTATGACACGTGTTTTTGATTTATTAAAACCTAGTATGAATAATTCCACTGCTGCGTATGATGAAATAAAAGCACATATTAATAAAATTGATATTTTGTGGGGCTTTTTTTGTGTGTTTTTGTCAAATTTAATGATTCTATGTTTTAATGAAAAAGTATTTATAAATTCCAAATAATTTAAACATACTTTTTTACTCTGCACATGCAAGAATGCATTTTTAATGAAAGTTATGGCGAACCGTTTGATTGGGATATCTTCCTGTATCTCTAAGGTTTTTTATTCATCTTGCTCAAAAGTATTATTAGTAACGTTATGGAAGTTTCGTCAACACCTGACCCAACAATACAGACACCTCTTTCTATGTCGTTTCCACTTTTTCTCTGCTTTACAAAGTAAATTGTATGTAAATAGTATTTATACAGCTAAAAATATTGTGTTAGGCTCTGATTGCTTCCATTGTTTTCCTCATTTGTTTGTCGCTTTGGATAAAAGCTGCTAAATGTAAATGTTCTCCCCGTACAGTCGATGGTTGTTGTGGGACTTTTATTTTGAAGCGCGGCTGAGGCGGCCGCCATGTTTGTCTCTGGTTGCTGTGGTGGAGACGCGGCTCTTCAGTTTTTAAACTTGATCTTTTAAATTCATGAAATTCTGTAAAACAGTGACTATCTGAAACACAGGTAACATGAGCTATGAAACCACAACAATGAGATAACCTCCGCACACGTGAAAGCGCGAGAGAAGAGCGCAGGTGTGGATTAAACTAATCGCCTCAACTCTTATGGGCAATATCACACAATCATGTTTATATGTTTTATACGTTTTGAATAGATTTTGTTTATTGAGCAGCGTTTTAATGTATGTAATAGTGTTTTGTTGACAGTCGTGTCTTTGTAAGATTTATCAGGTGAGATTATTTAAAGAAGGCCTGTGTCCGCTCCTCCAGCCGTCACCATGACAACCACGGGGCTTCACATCGGAGACCAGCTCGTCCTCGAGGAAGACTATGATGAAAACTACATCCCGTCTGAGCAAGGTGACCATATTTGTTTGTTTATTTAACTGATAACCACAAACAAACTGCACATGAAATGTCTCAGTGGTGTGCTGGGATGGGATCAGTGTCACGTGAGTGATTAGGACGATTTCTTTTAGAAATCCACGAGTATGCTACAGAGATCGGCATCGACCCCGAGCGAGAGCCTGAGCTGCTGTGGCTGGCCAGAGAGGGGAGGGTGGCCCTACTACCGGCCGAATGGAAACCCTGGTAACGCACGTTTCCGTGACAACACAGTGGAGTTTGATGTGGAGACAGAAAGTGAGCGTGTGTGTGTGTGTGTGTGCTTTCATTAGTCAGGACGTGACGGGTGAAGTGTACTACTTTAACTTCTCTACGGGGTCAGTCCACCTGGGATCACCCCTGTGATGAGCATTACCGTCACCTTGTGTCTCTGGAGCGGGAGCGTGCCCAACAGGCCAGAACCGCTCCGGCTGCGCCTGGCCTCGGAAAGAAAAACAAAGAGAAGAAGAAGAAAGAGAAGCGAGACAAGAAGAAGGAGAAGAGAAAAGACCAGGGGAGTGTCAGAGCTCCGGTGGTGAGTCTGCTCATCACCATCTCTCACCGCCTCATAAAATCACCACGTGATGTCATCTCATATCTCCTGTGTGTTTTTCTGTCAGCTCACAAAGGTGTGTGTTTACGTGGTCTTCTCTCTCTCTCTCTCTGTCTGTGTGTCAGGTGTCAGGTGCTCTGGCTCCCATCCGGGGTCTGTCTGAGGGTACTGTTGCTCCTCTCAGAGGTGCTTTGGGCAGTTTGTCTGGACTTAAGCCTATTAAAACATCTCTAGGGGTAATACAGGAACATCTCACACTCATGTATCATGTGTCTTTAGGTGAGTGTATAAGTCAGACATGCTGTGTGTGTGTGTGTGTGTCAGGGAGCGATGGTGAGCCGCCATGAGGAGAGAAGCGCCGAGGAAGACTCTGAGCAAGAAGTGTGTTACACAAACACATTAAACATGAGACACACAGACCTCCACAGAAACTCATCTGTGTGTTTGTGTGTGTGTAGAGACTGCGGGACTCCGGGGGGCTTCTACACAACCTTCATCTGGATTTGGATGCTCTGGGCGGAGGTCTTCAGTATGAGGTGAACACCATACACTGGCTGTCATCACACGTCTTTTTGCTGTTTGTTTAGTTTGATGTCAGTTTATCCTCAAGTTTGATCGATCGACTGTTGCATTTCCTCACGTCACCTCACATGTGTCCATCACAAGGCTCCTGCTTCTTCTGTCAAAAAGATGACCGCAACTGGCAGAACTATATGAAGGGTCGTTGTGTGTGTGTTTCAGGACAGTGAGATCAGTGGCACGGTTCCGCCTGAAGAAAGAACAGAACCTGAACTACAAGATCTGGCTTTATCTCGAGATCACAGCCCAGAGGTCCATTCAGAGGTCTGTCTCTGACACACCTGATGTTTACTCTTCTCTTTGTGTTCCTCTCACCTGTCTCTGTGTGGTTTATTAATAATTCGTCTGTTTGTTTGTGGCGAGGAGTGTGTGTGCATGTGTCTGTCTGTCTCTAACCTCCGTCCCTTCACTGTAAGGGCTCCACGCGTGGACATCACCTCCCCTCCACACCACCGGGGGGCAGCAGGGAGTACAGCAGCATAGCCTCCTGCCCGTTAACCCCTGAGGCTGCGGCGTCTAGCGTCCGAGAGGAAGATGAGGAAATGAGTGACAGGAGCGAAGGAGTGCAGGAGGAGGTGATGGAGGTGACATGTGCAGATGAGGAGAACGGCAGGAATAATAGAGAAAGTGACGAGAGAGAAGAAGAGAGAGAGAGCTTCAGCAGCCCTGACCAGATACGGAAGAGATCAGACGCTCAGAGAGATCCGACTGAAAACAGATCAGACACCCGGAGAGATCAGACTGAAGACAAATTAGACAATCAGATTGATCAGACGGAGAACAGATCAGACTCTAAGAGAGATCATACTAAAGACAGATCAGACAATCAGAGAGATCAAACTGAAAACAGATCAGACACTCAGAGAGATCAGACTGAAGACAAATTAGACAATCAGACGGAGAACAGATCAGACAATCCGAGAGATCAGACTAGAGACAGATCATCTGATCAGACTAAAGACAGATCAGACAATCAGAGAGATCAGACTGAAGACAAATTAGACAGTCAGATAGATCGGACAGAGAACAGATCATTCAATCAGAGGGATCAGACTAGAGACAGATCATACGATCAGACTAAAGACATATCAGACAATCAGAGAGATCAAACTGAAAACAGATCAGACACGCGAAGAGATCATAATGAAAACAGATCAGACAATCAGAGAGATCGGATAGAGGAGAAACAAAAGAGATCAGACAGTGAGAAAGATCAGGCAGAGAAAAGTTCAGAAGAGGAGAGAGATCAGTCAGAAAACAAAGAGAATGGACGGAGAAAAGAGATCAGAACGAGCAGAGAGGTGATGAGTGAAAGTGAAAAACAAGCAGAAGCATTTGAGGATGAAAGAGAGAGAACAATACAGAGTGTTTGCTCTGTGGAGGAAGAGTGTGGAGAGAGAGGGATGAAGAAGAACAGAGTGAGGAAGGACCCGAGAGCACATCGCACCTGAAGAGTTCACCATCGCATCACGAGAGAGACGGCAAACATCAGACCGACAGAGAGATCGAGCGCTTTCACAGTCCTGACACTCCTGCTCATACAACAAACATGAAATCAGACACACGCAAGTTTGTGCCTCAGTGGAATCCTGTGTCCAGTGAGGTATGACTGAGTGTCCCGCCCCTTTCCTGTGAAGCCACGCCCACATACGTTACCCCGCCCCTCCCGTGACTGTGTTACAGCTGCTTTGATTTTTTTGTGTTGATGTAACGCAGTGTTGTGATTTGATCTGATGCATCTTTTCAAACATTTCAACATATCAAGATGCAGAGATTCAGGAGTGCAAACATTGAATTCATGACAAACATCAGCTGACGCGTCAGATTATCAGACACTCCAGTGTAAATATGCATCAGACGATCAGTGTGTCAGAGAATGCTGTGTGTGCTGCCCGCCCTGCCCTGCCCGTACATCCATGCACTCATTCATTCCCAGAGTCCTCTCCGGCTGTCTTTCTCAGTCATACGCTTGTGGTGTGTTATCTGTGGTGTGTGTTTAGTGTCGGTGTGAGTTTGTTGAAATGTTTCAGTTCATTTGTGCGTGCGTGTATATGTATTCTGCAATTCAATTGTGTTAGTAGTAAATATAGGGTGATAAATATCACTCTAAGTTACTTCAGAAATGTAATGTGTGATGTCATTTCCTGTGTTGTGACAGGAATCTGAGGCTATCGAGCCTGTGAAGTCACTGTCCTTCACTGATGATGTCCAGGTATGACCTCACACACACACACGGCACATATAAGTGTATGTGTCTGATGAACATGAACATCTCTATCTGTGTGTCATCAGGGGGGATTTCACACAAAGTTCTCCGAGAATGTGTTTGACCTGATGGAGCTGTCACCTGCAGTGGTAACACACACACACATCAGTGCACATGTCATGAACTAAAGCTTCTTGAGTTTGACTGGACTGGTGGATTTATTCTCTATAAACATTAACAACAGTCATTTTTACCTTCGATGATGTCACCAACCACACGTCTCTCTCTGTCTGTCTGTGTTTGTCTGTCTGTGTGTCTTCAGAAGAGTAAAGAAGTAGAGAGAGTGTTACAGGTGGACAGCTGGAAGGTCTCTGATGATGTCATCCTGTGAGAGTTGCACACACACACAGTGCTGTGACTTGAATCCATTCTGTTTGTGTAACTGCAGTCCACATGTTGTACATGGTAAAGATGAAGATGGTAGATTAGTGTGTTGTGTTTGGACTTGTGCTCACAGGCTGGATGATGTGACGTCCGCTAAGATCCTGCAGTCTGCAGACAACAGCCGACCCTCGACCGCTCGTGGCCGCAGTGACATCAGCACTGGTGATAGAGACAAGAGTGAGCAGAAGAAAGCAGAGCGACAGGCCGACAGACAGACAGCGCTGGAGGAGAAGAGGAAGAGCGACGAAGAGGAGAGAGACAGACAGATGCAGGAGGAGAGGAGGAGACTGACAGATGAGAAGGAGAAGGGACTGCAGCTCCTGCGAGCCACTCTGATGAAGGAGGAGGAAGAGGAGGAGCTGAGGATGAGGGAGGAGAGCGCTGAGCAGCTGAGGTGAGTAAGGAACCTGTTGCATTGTGGGTTGTTTCTGTGAGTAGATGTCATGTAAATGTGTGTCAAACACATTCGCTTCATGTGCGTCAGATTACTGAAGGAGCAGCTGCTGAGAAAGACACGAGACGAGGAGGAGAAATTAAACACGCAGACACAAACACAACTTCAACAACGCAGGTACACACACACATGCATGCACGCACATGCATGCACGCACACACACACACACACACACACACACACACACACACACACATAAATGTCCTTCTGCTGTGTGCAGGGATGAGAGTGAGGTGAAACTCAGAGAGCTGCATTCAGAACTGGAGGCGGAGCGTGATAAGGTGGAAACTGAGATGAGGCGGAGTCTGGAGCATCTGAGGGCGGAGTCAGAGGAGGAGCTCAGAGCTGAGAGGAAGCGGCTACTGGAGAAGAAGGAGGAGCAGCTGACCTCCATCAGACTCGAAGTGTGTGTGTGTGTGTGTGTGTGTGTGTGTGTGTGTGCGTACTGCAAATGTTGTTCACACTAGTTAAACACTTTCATTGAGTGTGTTGTGTGATATTTAGTTATTTTTAATGAATGAATCTGACTGCTTTATTGAGTACCAAGAGCAAAGTACTCGCACACAACATCATTGTTGCCCTGTGTTGTGTTTTTCAGACTAAACTGAGTGACAGACAGAAAGATTTGCGGAGTCCACGACCAGAACAACCTTTAGCAGAGTACAAGAGAGAGGTACACACACACACACACACTACAATATATAGTTTGTTCAGTATTAATGTTGTTTATGAAAAGACCCCATAAAACCTGAAAACACAACAAGAGAGTAAGTGTGTTTCTGTCAGCTGACAGACGTGCTACAGGAAGTTCGTGAAGAAGTTGAGAGAGATCACCGAAGAAAACTCGAACAACTGAAAGAGGAACATCAACATGAACTGCAAAACCTGAGAGAGACACATCTGGAACAGGTACACACACGTGCACACAGACACGCACACACAGACGCGCACAGACACACACACAGATGCACACACACAGACGCACACAAACACACGCAAAGACAAACAAACAGACGCACGCAGACACACACACGTATACACACACACACACAGAGGCACGCACACACAGACACACACATGCGCGCACAGACACACATACAGACATACACACACAGATACACACAGGCGAACACACGCACGCACAAACACACACAGACACACACACACTTCTGTTAGATACAACTTTCAACTGTGTGTGTGTGTGTGTGTGTGCAGGAGAGCAGAGAGAGAGAGCGTCTACTAAATTCTCTTCAGGAGGAGAGAGAGACTCTCATCTCTAAACACACAACACAATTACACAAACTCCAAAATAAGCTGGAAACACAACTAGAGGAAATCCGCAGAACACACTCACAAAAAGGTCAGCGCACACACACAACTACACACTCATCACACAACAACTGCAGTAATATAGACAAGATTGTAATCTTTGTGTGTGTGTGTGTAGGAGTCAGCGCTACAGGACTTGATGAAGAAACTGGAGATACAAACCAAAGAACTTCACACACAGGAGGCTGAACTGCAGGCAAAAGTGTGTGTTATGTAATGCAACACATCATTTTATATTTTAATTTAGATTTCTCTTTAACGAATGTGTCAAGTAACCTTTCACTTGACTTTTTACATCATGAGACTTTCTAGTTGTGTATTTTCTGTTGTTAGGGTTCATTCATTTAGATTTGTTGCGAGTCAGTTTTATAGGATTAGGTTTTGTCTGGATGGGATGATAGTAACCGTGTTGCTGAAATACGTTCACATTTTCAGGAATCAGATGTGAGGAAGAGAAGACAACAGCTGTGTGAGGAACACGATGACATTCAGAGAGGAGTACAGGTGTGTGTGACGTAACTGTTTGATAATAATCTATAGTATTTACTCACAGATGGAATCAGATCTGGTGTGTGTGTCTGTGTTTAGATGAATAAACGTGTGTGTGTGTGTGTGTGTGTAAATCACTGTGAACTCTCTGTGAGATGAAACGTGTGTGTCTCAGTCTCTCCCGCTGCTGCTGAAGGAGAATCAGGATCTTCATGATGAGCTGCAGCGAGTGCGAGCAGACTTTCAGAGAGAGAGAGCAGAGAGAGAGCGAGAGAGCTGCAGAGTGATGGAGGAGAGAGAGCGCTTGGAGAAGAGACTGTTACCCCTGCAGGAGAGATGTGAACAACTCACCTCGAGAGTCAGGTACCACACACACACACATTCATGATCACATTTTATTTTCTGTGTGTGTGCGTTTGATTACAGTTATTGTTGGTGTGTGTGTGTGTGCAGTGAACTGGAGCAGAAGAACACAGTTTCCAGGGTTAAAGGTGAAGGAGGAGACGAGCAGAAGAAGATGAAGAAGAAGAGAGATAATCATCTTCGTCTGGAGGATCTCGAGGCTCCGGCCAGTTCACCTCCAGACAGTGACACCAGTGTGGACGGGTGTGTGTGTGTTTGTGTGTGTCACTCTGTGTGTTTTCTTGTTGCACCTGTTGAAGTGATCTCTCTCTCTCTGTCAGTGTGAGACAGTACATGTGGAATGAGAGCGTCTCTCTCTTCAGAGCCCGTCAGTTTCTGGATAGACAGAGCGCTCATGTGTCAGACAGACAGGCAGCACTGCAGGAAGCTCACTGCAGTTTGAAGGACCCCACGACTGAGAGCTCCACCCAACAACATCAGCTCTACCACAACCTGCAGCAGGTGTGTGTGTGTGTGTCATCACATCACAACCAGAAAATATATTTCATAACTAGAATAACCCTGAGTGCGCTGCGTCTGCTCAGACATTAGAAACATGTCTGTCTGTCTGTCTGTCTGTAGGAGGTGAAGGATCTGTCTGAGTTGAGAGAGACACTTCAGAAGGGCCAAACTTTACTAAAAGAAAAAGAGGAAAAATTAAACCTGCTGGAAACATCACTAACTGAAGAGAGGTACGACACACACCCCACACACACACGCGCATACACACCTCGCACACACCACACACACACTCACTCACATGCGCACACACACTCACTACACACCTCGCACACACACCACACACTCACTCACATGCGCACACACAAGCACGCACACTCACTACACACACAAGCACTCACACACACACACGCGCATACACACCTCGCACACACTCACACACACCACACACACACTCACTCACATGCGCACACGGGCACACACACTACATGTTTATTGACATTCACTCATAAAGTCATCAGTAATGATCACTGATACTGATCACCTGAGTGAGTTCCTCCTTGTCACATGATGAAACCACAATCACACAACATTTCATGATACTCATGGTCTGTGTGTGTGTGAGGTGTCGTATGAGGATGGCGAGAGATCAGCTGATCGTAAAGTGACGTTTGACGTGACCGAGTCAGAGACGAGCAGTGTGTACGGACACGAGGGAACAGGTGAGACACACATCACAGGTGTCTTAATATTTATTATCCAATCACGCTTTCAGTTGATATATAGATGTCCAGTGATAAACGTGCGTGTGTGCGTGTCAGTTCCAGTAAAGGTGCAGCAGTTGGCTGATTCCCTGCAGTTGATCTCAGGACAATTAAACTCAGTTTTGGGTGCTTTGGGGTCACTCAACCAAAAACAGAACCCTCCCTCTTTGACCACCACTCAACTGCCCCGTTCCTCATGGGCATGGCCCATAAACCCCTCCCCCTCGCTTCATACACACAGACCAACAGATTTGCTGCAGACGACCTGGTCCGGCCGGAACACAGGTAACTCACACACACACACACGTCCATCACACGCACCTGCAGTATCAACTGAACACCTGATCTCTGTTTCCATAGAAACAAGCAGAGTCCACATGACCTACTCAGGATACACACCAGCAAGGTGAGGACTCACATTTACTCTCGCCTATGAATGGAAATATGAAAGTGCTTTTCTTGTGATACGAGTGAATATCAACTGCATGAAGGCATATTATGTGGGTGTGTGCAGTCTGTCATCTCTGCGTCCGTCAGCCGAGGTCGAAGGTCACCGTCTGCAGAGTCTCATTGAAGGAAATAAACGTTGGCTGGAGGCCCAACGGAAAAACCGCAACATGTATCCTTACACACACCTGAGAAAAAAAGCAAGTTTGTCATGTTTTATTCGATCTCTTGTGTTGTTTTCCTGAGCATCACAGTCCTCTGTTCCCAAACCTCAGACCTCCGTCCAGCGGGAGCGGGTTCATGCAGCTCAGCCTCGACGACAACAACCAGATCAAAGTTCATCATTACTAAAGCTACACGCAACACTTCAGCATCTCACCAAACACATCATGTCTTTCCTGAGTTCCTTATGCTCTTCTTCAGCAGGTGTTTCGTAAGATCTAGTGAGGATTTACACACATTTTCTGTGTGCAATGTATAAATCTCATTTGTACAATATTTTTGTAAGTACTCTAAATAAATTGTTTGTATTTTAGGTAAAACCGTCAAGTGTTTTTTAGCAATTTAAAGAAATAGTTCACCAATAAATGGTTCCCGTTGACTTGCCCATAGAAATGTTTATTCCTGAAAGTGAAAGTTTACTACTATGGAAAGTCAATGGACGCCCCTTTTTGGTCCTTTAAGACATTTATAATATCCATCCGTGTGGCGTAAATATTTTCATGAATCTCACGTTGGGACTGCAATATATTTGTGAAACCCAGAATAATTCTCCTCCAACATGACAGCATGGTCATCCAACACAAAGCAAACCCGGACATTGAACAAAACCTGTACTCAGGTGTCTTACCTTGATGAAGTTCCCTTCCCCCACCCAGCAACCACGTACAGACCATTAAAACACTCAACATTCGAAAAGAAACCAAAACATTTGTCAATTTTAGTGTAACTTACATTTTTTATAAGGGTTTCTTTCAAATATCTTAAATATACACGAAACGTAGTTTAATCGATAGACGTCCCAACGTGACAAAATATCAACAACAGGCAGGCGACGTCACAACGTGTTTTGATGTGGAACGTTATTTTGTCCACTTACGTTACATAAAGTAAATATCAAACCTAAGTCGATTAAGGTTTATTTTACAGCGCTTCTTCTCATCATATCAAACCCGCTGTGCACGAAAAACGTGTTTGAACTCAACGGTCTGAACAACGCACGAGACGCGCAGCAGTTACGCGCGCGATAATCGACCGTTCAGACGAGCTCGCGCACATGCTTCTGACAGGGCAGGAGTAGCGATTTACTGAGGTGAGATACTTATATATTTCCACTCATCTGGTCAATAACTCTATAAGTAACTGAGAGTATTGTTAGCATAACATTTGTAATTCAACTGGTGGGAATGAGGAAATAAAAGAGATGTATTCAGCTAATTATCATGGGATATATAGAAAAAATGATATCTCTAGTACTCTTCTTTATTATGGTTTGTATTACTTTTAAAGATGTAAAATCATTTTGACTTTGTGACCGTTTGAAACGACTATTTTCTACTAGTCTTTTTTACGGCTAAATGACGAAAATAAGTCCGACCATTTCGACGGATCATTTGCTGAAGCGAATGTAAAAGAAATCAAATGACAGCTCGGCGGAGCAGTTAAACTCGTGAACGCGCAATACCCTTCTCCTTTAGGATTGTGTTATACTGAGTATGTAAGTGATAAGAAGTGCAAATAATTACTTTCAATAAACAATAGCTAAGTGGATGGCACAGCTAGCAACACTGCTTGTCAGCTTAACAAAGCATAAACTTAAAAGAACAAGTGTCTAATGTTCATGCGCAGTATTACACAGTGAAACACAACTGTAAAAAGTCTTTATTTATTAACCATTCTATGTAAAAACATGATGTGTAAGAAGTGCAGTTTTTCTCATGAGAATCATCATTAGATCAGTGATGAAGCAGCTCGGCTCGGATTTACAGTCAGAACCACACGTCCAAAACCACGACACATAAGGCCACAGACAGACACCAACGCCAAGAGAAAACAAAGAACCGTACAAAAATACAGGCCTGCAGAGTCACATGGTTACATCAACCGTCACCATGGCGATGTGAGGAGGAGCACTGGCAGTTTCATTGGCACATTCAATGTCTTATCAGCATTAGTTCCCGTGTGAGGCTCCTCCCACCATCTTTGACTGTTAGTTTAAGATATTCACGCAGCGAGGCATTTCATTGGTGGACACCTCGTCTGTGTATTGGCCAGTAGAAAGCTGATCGTTAGAACGCGTAGATTTTGTCTCTTTGAACCGTATCGAGGTCATCATCCATAGTGAGCAGAACCTAAGAGACAGACAAGCGTTTCATTTGACTGAATTATTTTTAGGTGGGTTTCTTCAGGCTGGACCGACGTTCTGCACTCACCAGGAAGGATCCAAACATGGCGATTGATGACAGGAAGTGCCATATGTCATGATCATCAAAGAACGACAGCAGGATACATTCGCGATTGTGTTCACGAGACTCGGCTGGAGTTTTCTGGCGACACAGTTTGATTGGGATCAGGACACCTCCACACAGGTAATGAAAGTCCTCTTATGTAATCAGTAAGGTCTCGTGTTGTATTCTTTAGGCTAAAAACTATTGTTAAACATGCAGCAACGAAACTAAAGCTTAAATCCAAAGTGCATGCGGATTTGAAATGTGAAACTGCAGCATGCGAGCTTCATAAAACATTATGTTATCATCTGATGGTGTGGAGGCTAATACAGTTATAGTACTTGGTGTGAAGTGTGTATGTGTGTCTCACCTGCCATGTACTGAGACCCTGAAAGAAGAAGAACAGAGCGAAGCCCCAAACCACAGCGGTAAAGAGAACACACACCAGAGCCAGACACTGGATTCTCTCCCCACTGCGCAACTGTACACACACCTCAGAAATCAGTGATTCTCTACTGGATCATATTAGTGTCACAATGACAGCAGTAACTGATGATGTCACGATGAGAGTCATACCTTCATTATGATGTAAAAGGCAAAATAAAGCAGCAGGTTACAGATGGCGATGGCCAGCAGGTATGAGGCGAAGTCATTGGGTCGATGGATGAGGCCGTACGCTGCCCTGCAAACACACACACACACACGGGTCACAAACGGGCTGGCGTTTATGTGATTCACAAAGAGATTTGACATGTAACTCACAGAGACCAGTTCACAATGTTTCCCATCACCAGCAGAACCATCCGATCCTAAAAACACACACACAGATATCAAACACACATTGACTCTGACAGTTGTGTGTGTGTGTGTGTACGCGTACTCACAATGTACATGGGTCCACTGCACTGTCGTATACAGTCTGTGTAGATCACATGCAACATCCTGCGCAAAATCCCAGAGTCTGAAACACAAACAAACACACAGAAGCGATGTTAACCACTACATAACCCATGCAGATGCGTAGGGCCCCGCAAGCTTGGGGGCCCCCTAGTGGCTACAAGCGGTTCAATTGTTTGAAGATCATGAAGCCGGTTTGGGATTTTACCCAGGTAAGTTTGCGTTTAGTTTGAGCATACTCCCAGTTTTCAGGCTCAAGAAGGTGGATTGGGTTTCATCGCCATGGTAACTTAGACTACACGGCTAACCTGCTCCGGAGCAGGTTTTCTTCTGGGTAAGAGATCACGAACCAAAACTATACCAATCAGCTGTGAGGGAAGTGACGTTTATGTGACGCAGTGAAGCCACCCCCCTAGTATCTCGCCCCAAATTAAAAAAATATGTTGGAGGGAAAATGTTTTGCTGCTTAGTGTTCATTTGTATTGTATATTTACATTTTATTTATTATAATTCAAAACACATCCATACAATTATTATACGAGTTGATAATTAATATTGAACGCCGCATTAAAATTAATATAACAATATTCGTATAAAACTTTTTAAAGTAATGAAACGTACATATGATCTTTTGATATTATTGTAAACCTATATAATCATTTAAATTCAGTTGACCTTTTTCATAATGATCTCGTCATCTTCAAGAGAAAAGTGAATCGCGCTGATACTCTCGAGAAGTCAATCAAACTGATGATGTGTTCTGTGTGATTGGCTGTTTGCCACACGTGTCACATGTTCAGCTGCACGCACCTCAGATCTAAACCATGTTGGCTTTGTCTGGTTTTGCACATACAGTCCAAAATTTCGTGTGCGTATTTGGCACTGGTTTGTACGGTGTCTCTGAATTGTCAAAATGCCTCTCAAAATGCTTGCTACGGATGCGAAAAACACAGAAAATCGATCCCAGTCTGAATTTTTTTATGACGGACGAAAATATCGGAGGCAGTTTTTTTAACGTGCAGAAATTTTGGACGGAAATTTGTGCAATGGCCTTCGTTCACCTGGCTTTGTGATACAGGCCACAGATCATGACCAAATCAGCAGACGTGTGCGTTTGTGTGACTCACCCAGTCTCCAGCGGCCCATGTAGTACAGTTGTGTGCTCAGCAGCAGTGTGGCCAGAATGTGTATGACAGAGAACACAATCCAGAACGCCGAGTTATCTTTACCAAACACCTGGCACGCACAAACACACACACAAACACACAAACTTGTGTACAGTGGACAATAGGATCTGAGTGATGGTCTGATAGTGATCGTTAACCTAAACAAGAACATTCATTCAGTCATCCTCACAAGTTTCTTTCTTCTTCAGTACACAACAGAAGATATTTCGTTATGTTGATCATCAAACAACTCTCAACTCCATTGCGTGAACAAAAAACATTTCTCAAAATATCTTCTCTGATGTTAGAGTCACATATGTGTTTACAAAGACATGAGTTTTGTTGTGAGGGTAATGTACGGTGTGAAATCTAAGACTCATCGTGTGTGTGTGTGTAAGATCTCACCACCCCAAGCACAGAGAAGAATATAACAGCAGCCAGACATGCGTATGCTGAGTATGCGCTGGCGTTGATGTCCGGGTGTCTCTTCTGATAGAGCTTCAACATACACAATCCAGCGATCATGTACATGAATGACGTGTCTGAAACACACACACTTCTGTTAGATACAACACAACACCGGCGCAGATCGACCCAAATAAAACAAATATATATAAACATCACGCACACATGGCTAATTTATTCATTCACACACTTACCGAACTGAAAGTTGGTGTAGTTAGGGCAGACGTGGTAGCAGGCGCTGAGCAGACCCTCCATCATGAGTGCTGTGGCCATCGCATAATACAAGCCAAAGTGCTTGGGAATACCACACTCCTGAAACACAAATACACACAAAACCTTCATATGATGATACTCCGTGTGTGTGTGTGTGTAGGGTTGTGTGATATTGTGTCTCACCAGGGCTGCGGTATCTTTGCGTTCAAGGGCACGTTGATGAAGGATGTCCCTCTGAAGAACGATGAGTAAGAAGAGCAGGCCCAGCATCACGTACCCAACATTACTCAGAATGTTATTGAAGGAACTGAAAACACACACATGTACACTGATGGGAGATTTCTGATGTGTACTACATACAGTATATAGTTCAATAAGCACACACACACACCTGAGCGCTCCGAGTGGATGAGCACACAAGAAATTATAATAGCAGATGTCTTGATTTCCTGTGACGTTTACAACCTATCAGAAAACATCAGTCATCATAATGCTGAATAAAGACACAAAAATCACACGACACACACACAATAATGACACACAACACATCACACACGACATGACATGACACAACCACATCACACACGACATGACACAAAAAAAAAATCACACGACACACACACACAATAATGACACACGACATGACATACACACACTCCACACAAAAATCACACGACACACACACAATAATGACACACAACACAACACATCACACACGACACGACACAACACACACACGACACACACACACAACAATGACAAACTCACACAACATGACACGCACACACAACACACACACAACATGACATGACACACACAACAATGACACACACAACAATGACACACACGACATAACACGCACACAACAATGACACACTCACACAACATTACACACACACAGAGTACCGTCTGATAGGTGATGACCAGCTGAATAACTGGAAGAGCGTAAAACACAGCGATTGTAGCGATGTTCCTACAGACACAACAAACAGGTCATGAGCATGAGTCTTATATGGTCAAGTAGTTCAGAGGGGATGTGAGGTCAGGATCTGTGTGTTTCTATGGCTGTTAAAAGCATGCTTGTCTTCTGCCTGTGATGTCATGAGATTCAACTGCATTCCATAAAAAAAGAAATCTAGCCGACATATGTGATAGAATACATGACATTATTGCCAATGTTTTACACAGAATTGTTGAACTAACAGGACATTAAAGTGAGTCATGAGTTATGAATGTAAAGACAAATCTTAGAAAACGTGTCTGGACTGGTCAGATGTGTCGTCTGTGTTTGAGAGCGGCAGACTCACCAGAAGTAGATCTGATATTTCTTGCTGAGGATGCGCTTGTCTTTGCGAGAGAGATCAGAGACGCACAGGAACTTCTGTGAACGAGAAATAATCCTTCAGCACAAAACTTTTCTTTATTTTCTCTCCTTTCTGTATTCAAGCACTGCTTCATACTTTCGTCCGAACGATGTTTTTGTCCGAGTCGATGTCGGCCAGCGTGTCATAATCGTCCTCTTCCACTGAACTCAAAGACTCCCGTCGACTGCGGCCGACGCTCTCCAACGAACGATCTGAGAAACACACACGCATATAATATTTCACCCGATGAAGGTCATCATCACACATCCATCACCACACACATCATCATCATCATCGAATCACGTCTGATTCCACATTCAATTTCTTTCCAAACATTATTGAAGATTACGTCTGAATAATAAACTTTTAGGACATCAGAGGAATTCCCTTCCATTCTGAATAATGATTGTGAAATGTCTGATTTTAGAGGGGTGGGATTTTATAAGATGGTGCTGATTGGCTGATTGATAAAGTGGGCGCGTCACCAATGCGGACGGCTACATGATGTAGTGTGATTGATCTGCGTTTAAAACTCCCCAATCCTGTGGCAAAAATAAAGCGGTTTAAAGAGCAGAGAACATGACAGACACACAACCACAGAGAGAGAGAAAGACTGTTGTGTGTGTGTGTGTGTGTGTGTTACCCAGATATCCATAGTTGCCATCAGTTGATGCTAAACTGTCCGTAACAGCCTCAGAGCTCAATGTGCTGCCATTATCAGCTAGAGAGAGAGAGATGAAAACAGATCATGTGATGATTGAAATAAAAACATTCATCCTCACATTCATGTACTCACCAAATGAGCCGTATTCACATGGAGACGCCGGAGCCTTTCCTGAAGCAAAGTCAAAAAAGTCAAAGTCTGCTTTATTGTCAATTCTGCCACATGTTCAGTACATACATATAGAGGATTGCGTTACTCTCAGACCCGTGCTGCATACAAATAACACTACACAGAATACAAATATCTCAACAAGGCACTGGTAAAAAAAATACAGATATTACATGTAAAATACAACTTCACAAGCAGGGATATTTAAAAAAGAAGATAGGTAACGGCAGATGAGTGCAAACAGTGAAATACACAACAGTGCAGATGTGCGGGAGTGCAAAGATCTTATTAGTCTGTTTAAAGTGACGAAGAGAGCAGGCTTTGTTTAACCTGTCAGAAGAGGTCCTTGAAGCTTTGTGCTTTTCTTGGATTTTTTTAGGGCTGTCAAACGATTAATCGCATCCAGAATAAAAGTTTGTGTTTATAAAATATATGTCTGTGTTCTGTGCATAATTTTCTATTTATTAATAAAAAAACATGTACGTATATTTAGGAAATATTTAGATGCTTTTATTTATTCATATTTAACAACAATTGAAATTATATATACATATTTATTCATTTCTATGTTAGATTTTTCTTTAATATATGCTTGTATGTGTTACTGTTTTTATAAATACAAAATGAATATGCACAGTACACAGACATATATTATGTAAACACAAACTTTCATTCTGGATGCGATTAATCATTTGACAGCCCTCATTTTTGACATTTCAGAAATATCAGCAAATCCAGGTTTTGTAAGTGTGCAGTAAACACAGCGCCCCTGCTGCTCAAAACATGTACTGCGACTCAAACAACATCTCATCCGGATTAAATCCTCACATATTATAATCCATTTTCAACCGGCTCACGGTGAACCATTACATCCCTAATGCAGTGTGAACACACACACACACACAACATCCATGTTAGTCATGTACAGTGTTGAGAGGTCAAAGCGTTGCTATGGTTTCAGCATGTCAATCATCTTGAAATGAGGAGTGAAATGTAAAAACACTTGTCGCTCTCAAAACGGCAGTGTGTCAAATGTTTTAGGACATTTTATGTTTTTAACTGAAAAAATGAAATCTATTTTGATCCATTTAATACAGCCTTAAAGAATAAAGATGATGATTAAAATCAAGAATTGATCTTTAACAGCAGCGACGGCTTCAGGACTTTATAAAGATATTCAGCAACAGATGGATGAGTTTCAAGTGTTTTCTTACCAGACTGAATATATGTCATCACAGCTAAAAACTGAGATTCATACATTAGACATTACGTAAGATTTCAGATAGTAATAATAATCTTTGATAATGTGACAGTTTTTATAAATACTGCCACCTTGGTGAAAAGAAGAATTGTTGTCCTAAAACTTTTGACTCAACGTCATGTGATTATTGACAGAAGGTGTGTTGTTATAGTTCCGGTTAGTTTAAAGCAGTGTGTGTGTTCATGTGTGTGTATGACACATGAGGAACTGAAAGAGGGAAGTGTTGTGTATCACACACACACACTCAGTGTGGGATAGCATGCTGAATCAGTGTTGTGTGTTAGTAACACACACACACACTCGCAGGTCTTACCCAATAGGGACGCTGAACACACAGATGCAAAAAAACAAGAGAGAATATAAGAGTGAACATCATCATTACAACAGATACTTTAACAAACACCCTTGACACACACACACACACACACACACGTTACCCGTCTCTGCAGGAGAGGTGTCAACCGGGTGCAGAAGCCCCTCCCTCTTCCTGTTCATCCTGAGAATGAGAGAGACACGATTGGCTGTCACTTCACAGTCAGTGGCTGTGTTTACGTGCACCCTCATGATGCCATTATAGTCAGATTTTGTCAATATTGCGAGGAACCTTTACCTCATGTAAAAGCAACAATTCGATCTTAATAATTTGAGTAAGCTGATAATCTGCGTAAACATAATGGAAGTTACGGTCGGTTTTAAGAGCGATAAAAAGACATGTAAACACTTTAACCTCATTTATATTAGTCTGACCAAGGTGCACATGTGCTTCTGTCACGCGCCTTAAGTGCAAATTGGTAGAAACACAACAGTCTTGAGTTTACCGTCACCACAACTCGCTGTCAGCAGTCTCTGATCCTTACCTTCATACACAAACAACCTGAACACCAAAACAGCGCATATTTCAATATTCACCACGGCGCCGAATAACCATCAGATACATCCACGTGCCAGTGTTTTGCATTTGACATGAATATATTATTTAAAACGATGACTCGTTGTGTCTGAGATCATCGTTTGTGCTCATTAAACATTCATGCAAACGGGAGTCAAGAGGTTTGCTCACGTCATGTAAACATGTTCCTGTGATTAAGTCCTTGCTCTAATTATTGGAAATTATGGCACCAACATTTATTCATCATGAGGGGGAGTGGCTCTCTCTGGTGATGGACAGTCACATGTCTTACCTCTTATTCTCCACACACGCCACAAGAAACGTCAGCAGATAGAAGGAGAGGAAGATCCCCAGACAGAAGAGCATTCCCATCACATACACATCAGCTGAAGACACAAACACACACAATGAATAAATGGATGGAGGGATGAATTGATGGAGGGAGGGAGGGAGGCAGGGATGAATGAATGAATGAATGAATGAATGAATGAATAGATGGATGGATGGATGGATGGATGGATGGAGGGAGGGAGGGAGGGATGAATAAATGGATGGATGGATGGATGGAGGAACAGACACAGTAGATGGTGTTGATCTCACAGTTGATGGCAGGAGACACAATCACATCCAGAGTTTTACTGCGATTTCCTGCGTCTATCAGCTCATCTGAAACACACAGACAGAGTAAAGTGAGGCAGTAATGACCCCTGAGAGGTGTGACGTGCGCTGTGATTGGTCTAACCGGGTAAGAGGGGGTAGAACCTCAGCGGTCCTCCACACGCCTCATCTTCAGTCTTCAGTACCACCACCACATAAAAGCTGTTACTGGGAAAATCCTTCCTCTGGAAGACACACAAATCACACACACTGATATATCATCACAGCACACTGACCCTGTGTGTGTGTGTGTGTGTGTGTGTGTGTGTATAGTACAATGCAATGAAAGTTGCTTTGGATAAAAGCGTCTGCCAAATGCATTAATGTAAATGTGTGGATGTGTGAGTGTGTGTTTGTGCATGTGTGTGAGTGTTTTACCTGCACTGTGATAGCAGCAGTGGTGGTCATAGTCTGATACATGCCAATAAACGCCACATTATTATCCAGATCAAAAACTGGACACTAGACAAACAGAGAGAGAGAGAGACGGATGTGTCAATATATCTGACTGTGTGTGTGTGTGTGTGTGTGTGTGTGTGTGTGTGTTGTTTCTCACCTGGATGTCTTGTATAGACATGACTGAACAGGGAAAGTTCTTCTGTGAGTTTATCTTCACGATCACCGTGTCCACACCATCAGGAAACACATACTTAAAGAACTACACACACACACACAGATTCATTACACACACTCCAGCACTGTAAACACATGAGTACGACACCACAGGACTGACATTTATCTCTGTGTTGAGAATCAACACTTGATTTATTTCTACACAATACAAAACCAAACCAGTAAAGACCGATAAAGGCCTCAAGTAAAATGAAAGTGTGTGTGTGAACCTGGGGTTGGGATGGCGTTGCGTTGAAGCTGAATTTCTTATCTGTCCTGTTAACACAGAGAGAGAAGTGCATCAGGGTCTGGTGCACACTACACGCCACAAGAATAAAACCTTCTTCAGCTGCGCTTGAGCTGATTCACGATATGAAATCTTTGCACAGCAGGTTGAATTGCGTTTGGCCACACGAGCGACTCACAGCAGATTGAAGCTGTCCACGCGACTGACTCGCAGCTGATAGTGAACCCCAGCGCTGGACAGCGTCGACACGTCCACATAGAAGAACTGCATCTCTGACACGGCTTTAGTGGGCGGCTGACACAGCGTCCGGCCCACCTGAGTGTACTGATATTTCCTCTGATACCTGAACACATCATCACACTCACTCGTATCTCTGACGTGACACGTGAACACAAGAGGAAGTGACAGGAGAAAAACATGGCTTCGTTTGAACGAAGGTCAAAGTTCACTCCCATCATATCGGAGTTGAAATGAAACCGAGATTAGATTGTCGTCGGACACGCCCCGTGACAGGTGTGATGGCGACAGGTGTGTACTCACAAGCCTCTGAGAATGAGTGGAACCTGAAACGACAGAACCGCCTGTTTCTGTCTGACCACGAACAGCAGCGGACTTTGAACGCTCTCTGACAGCAGCTCCACCGAAACCCGCACGCCCTCCGTCTGAGAGAGAGAGAGAGAGAGAGAGAGAGAGAGGGTTGAGTGAGTGTGACCAGACTATGAGAGAGTGAGTGTGAAGTGCATCTGGACTCCTGCCTTGTTTCTGGAGACGGTGTGGTTGTACGAGTAGATGGTCTGGTTGTCACTGGTGACCGTGTCATAGTAAGTGACATCAAACTGAGCGTCTCTCTGTATGACCACGTTACTGCCGTCCACCGGCGCACACCAGCACAGCATCAGCATCAGGACCAGCCTGACCACAGCGGAGCAGACACGAGCGCAGCACATCTCCAGCATACTGTCTCCTTCATCAGCCTGACAACTACACACACACACACTGTATTACTACAATCAGGGTTTGTGCTGTCTGAAGTTAAAAACAGCCCTTTTTATGAAAGTTTACATTAAACAAGGATAACCTACATGTGTGCATATAATGCATACTACATTATAGACACGTGACAGATGACATTATTCATTAGGGCTGTCTGTCTAATCATTAACAGCATTTCAGCAGCAAACCTCCATGTGTCAGTGTGCTGTAACCTCAGGCACACACATGTACACATTAGCACACAGTGTGTAGAGTATGACACTACAGTACAGTATATGTGTGTGTGTGTGTGTGTGTGTGTAAACAGACAGACAGACAGGTGTGTGTGTGTGTGTGTGTGTGTGTGTGTGTGTGTGTGCAGTGAGGACTGACCGTGTCTTCCGCTCAGCTGTTATCCGTTCAACACGCGACTGATCGCACAAACACACATAATAACACACAACACACTCAATCCGATCTAAAACTGATGGAAACGCAACGACCAACTGGAGTCTCTTCCGTTCTGATCCGCTTGCTCTCGCGCTGCGCTGTGTTGTTGATACGGACGCAGTGACGTCATCGCGCACGTATCATGTGACAAGCGCCAGAAACATTACATCGCAACAAACACACAGGTGCTAGAAGGGATACAGCTACGGACGGAAGTGGTGCACAATCTCGCCATATAATTACAATAAACTACACCTTCACACCCCAACACTAAACATAACCTTACAACAATAACTGCATATGAATCAACTGTGTTCAGCGGGACAAAAATGATGCGGCAATGCAGTGCGAATGGCCAGTGGAGGCGCCGTATCCCTGCTAGTCAGAATCGCTGCGTTCCAACAGGATATATCGCCCTCCGAAGGTGACGCCACACAAAACATCTCCACATAAAGAGAAAATGACGTCGTTTTTATTGCTCCTTTTGACACGTGAATTTTAAACGGACACATTAAGAGATACAATTGCGTTTTCCCTCTAGAGTTTACACATCAAGTTACTCTACGAAGGGAGTAGGGCATAGGGAGGATCACTTCGAAAAGCAACGCAGGGACTCGCACACAAACAAAACAACTTTACCAGTCGTGTCTATCAACACTTCTGTGTTATTCATATTTGACTTGTGATTTGAATGTTTGTTTTTATATTTAACGTCATTTTAAAGCAAGCGAAGGAGCATTTGCTGCACGTCCAGCTGCTTTAATGAATGTATTTAACTGTTACGCATTGTAGTAATGTTTGTCATGCACTTAAACCCAAAGCTGAATTCAAGTGAAGGAACGAGTGTCGGAAGTGATTTTATCCAGCTGTAAAGATCTTGGCAGAGCTGTTATGTGACCGGGTCTCAGACTCCTTCAAGCATCTACTTCTCAGCAGCCGAACACACACTGGTAACGCATTTAGGTAAAGCGTTCCATCCTTAACTTTACTCCTCATCTTCTTCTAGCGCTTTATGGCGGCTTGGCGAGCCAACGTAAGAGGTGCATTGCCGCCACCTACTGATCTGTAGTGTGCATTGACTTGGAAGAAGTGAACTTGAAAAGAAACAGATATAAAACCTCACTACACCCGATCCGTGTTTCCTGTGTTTTTTAATATTTCAATGATATTCCACGAACATATTTTACTCTTCCTAGAAACCAGCTGTTTTTTCTACACGCGGAAGTGACGTCAGATGATCAACTGCAATGTGATTGGTCGTTCTGACTGTCCATCAGAGAGCTGAACTCTTTTCTCTTTCTTTGTAATGAAGATGTTTAATAACGAAGGCTGCGCAATTTGGTGTCATAAACATGGTTATTTGTGCATTATTTTGATGAAGACATGTTCACAGAAATCTATAGATGTCAATATTTTATACATGCTGTAAAATATAATTAAAATGAATTGCCGAAAGCAAAAAAAAAGTGATTTAAAAACACGAGAAAATTGAGCATTATAGTATTCAAACAAGCAAGCGTAACAGTAACAGCAGTCATCAGTTTTATTGACACGTATCTATATTTGTATGGATGCTTTGGCAGTATAAACTTTGGAATAATCTGCCTTTACATGTTAGAAAGGCCTAAACACTCACTATTTTTAAGTCCAGTTTAAAAACCTATTTTTATAGCTTGGCGTTTAACTCAGTGTGAGAGCTGCTATTTTTATTTCATTTTATTCTATTTTACTCTTATCTTACGTACGAACTCTGGTGCTGAAGTCATGTTATTTTATTCAACTCGATTCGGATGAACTCAGATCTGTGGATCAGTACGCAAAGTCGTACCGTGACAGCTGTAAGATGAGAAACTGTGGTGTGACTCGACTCGGCCGTGTGTGCAGACTCAAAGAACCGCCACCTGAGGGCGACAGACACACACACACACACACTGTTCTGTCGCTCGGGATCTTCTGTTGTGATGGTGAGGTCAGATCTCTGTACCTTTGGTTAAATGAGGACATTACAGGCGGTGTCTCCAGCAAGGCCAAAGTTCAGAGCATGCAGAGGAGGAAAGAGATAATCCCTCCAGACCTGGAAGAACAGAACACTCACCCCAAACACTTCGAGGCACGTGTCCATTTACAGGCAAAGTCAGATGCGAGAGAAACAGAAATCAGGAGAAAGAAATGCCTTCAACTACAGTACAACACTGAACGTATTGTAGTAACTGTAATGCCAAAACACCGTACACTACCATAGTAGAAAAAATATCGTACACACTTGACTGCACACAGCAGCAGGGTTCATATCCTCCCTCATCCGATCACCTACCGCCCCCCACACGCACACTGCTGCTAAATCTGAGCAGTTTGATAGTTCATGACCCTAAAGTTCATGAAATACACACACATGAGGGGTGACGGGTTCCTCCACAGATCTCTGTTATAAGTGTGACTTCTGTTTTCCGTATAATTTATAAATTGATAGCAAAAATTGACTTCCGCATTAATGAAGCGCTGCTGCATGTCCCGCCCGTTTCCGCTGACGTCAATACGCAACACGAGAGAGAGAGAGAGAGAGAGAGCTATTCCTGAGGTCAGAGCATCACTGTCTGTGTTTTAAACAACACTAACATACTTACTGTGTGGGTCTTAAGCCATTGAACAAGTTCATATTTGTTTATTTGTCAGTCATCTTACCGAATTTCGTATGTAAACAATTGTCCTCTCAACACAGACAGAAAGATACAGACTCGCTGAGAACTTTCATCAATACTTTGCTTTATTTTTATATCGATATCTATATACAGAAACTTATATACTTTTATTTTATTTTTTATCTTAACCTGCATTCGTGCAGATCGTTTATATTTAGTTTTCCTCTGCTATGGCAATGTAAAAATATATTTTATCATGCCAATAAAGCTTCTTTGAATCTTGCATCTACATACAAACATACATAGATGTTCTGAAGCGCGTTCATGAGTTGAGTTGCGCGTTCACGGTTCTCGCATTCCTGCCGCCGAGCGTTTCCGGTTGTCGGGGTGGAGGGGGGTATGCGGGGATCTTCTCGTTGTCATGACAGCAGTTTCCTCAGCGCAGTCGAACAGACTGCGAGATATCCGACGAGCGTTAAACAAGCGCGCGCGCGCGCTCGTCCTGTGGCCAAGGCAACCGAAATATGCGTACGCGCGGGCGATGAAGTCATTGTTACGCTATCGGTTGCCATGGCGACATCCATGAGAGGGCGCTGCGCAAAGGGGCGGACCTCGCGTCTTGACGCACGACGGGGGCGTGTCCGGGGAGCGCGCCGCGCGCTCTCGCTTGTTGTTCCCGCAGAGAGGGCAGAAGATGGCGGCCGTGTCGAGCGGGGCTGCCGCCGCCGCCGGGATCCAGCACCCTAACCTCGAGCGAGCGCAGCCCGCCGCCTCTATCCGTCACTCGAACGCGAACCGAGCCGCCGCGGGCGTCAGCCGCACGCCCCTCGCGCGCGTCGGCTACTATGAGATAGAGCGGACCATCGGGAAGGGCAATTTCGCCGTGGTGAAACTCGCCACGCACATGATCACCAAAGCGAAGGTAAGGCGCAGTTTACCCCCGTGGATTTTGCCTCGCTCACCCCGCCGGGGGCAGATTCACGCACTGACACGCGCGCGCGCTGACGGCGAACGGTGACCAGCGGACTGATGCGGCCTGCGCGTGCCTGCGTGTAGATGTGCGTGTGTGTGAGTGAGTGAGTGTGCGCGCGCGTGGCTGTGTCGAGTGTGTTTTTACGTGCGCATGAAAAACGCTGTGTGTAGTTGTGTGTGCGTGTGGATTGCGTATAAAAGTGTGTGTGTGTCATGTTGACTGTAGAAGAGATGGACAGATGAAGTGTGTGTGTGAGATCAGACTCACCTTGAGTTGATCGGTTACTGATGGATGTTCAGTACATCTGATGTGTGTGTGTTTAAGTTGTGAACACCGATATAACCGGACGTTTGGTGACGTGTGTTGTGATTGGCCGGGGTGAGCACAGGTCATCTTCAGGGCTTTAACTCATCTTAAGTGCTTTAATACGTCAGTGTGTTACCTCTCATCAGTGTCACACAAGCACACTACACACACAACACTGATGTCACATGTGCACTTGAGTGTAGACGTCACAGCTCCATCACTGCAGTTACTCGTGCTGTAGAGGGACACGTGTGACGATCAGATACTGTGAAACAACACGATATTCACATCACATGTCAGATGTATGATGAGTGGTGGCAGTAGTTGTGTGTTTAGCATGACTGGGTGTTGTAGTTGTCTGATTGTTTCTAATGGCGCGTGTCGTCCACGCTGCTTAACGGTCTGTCACACACAACAATCATTTGACATATATTCAACATGCATGACCTCGTTATAATCATATAGACTGCACACTAACCCCAAACTCTTCACGAAATATCAACATCCTCCTCATTTATGAACTCTTTCTTCAGTGGAACACAGCAGAAGATATTTAGAGAAATGGTTTTGTGTCCGTACAGCGGAAGTCAATGGAGTCGGTGGTTTTCTTCTAAATATCTTCTTGTGTGTTGGAATGAAGCTGTGCATCGCTGTATGTAGATAGTAATAGTTCACTCGAAGGGAAGAGAAAAACACAACGCCTCTGAAAACAAACTTCTGTATGTTTCCTCCCACGGTCTGTTGGAATACTGGATTCTGATTGGCTGGAAGGTGTGCACGGGTAGTTCCGGTCAGCTCGATCAGTGTTTGAAATGAACCGACGACTGTCGTTTTCACCTGTCTGATCATCAATGACACTGCAAACATGGAACACAATGTATGAGCGGGATAAACCACGGCTAGACGTGCATTAAAGGGTTGTGTGGCACGGCTAGCCGTGGATTATCCTTCATATGGTGTCGTGAACGTGTGTGTCGTGTTTCTCACTTGTTTTCTGCTTTAGACGAGCAGTTGTGATTGTTGTCAGTCTGGGACACACTACACTATTTCTAATGATAGTGACCTTATTTATGTTGATGTGATGATGTCATTCATTCATTATGTATGTTGATAAGCACATGAACACAGGAGATCTCTCTCTCTCACATCAGTACTCTGCTCAGAGGTGATGTCATCGTGACCTCACACCTGGCACGTCTCTCTCTCTCAGGTGTGCTTCTTCAGCATTCATGTGCACAACGTGTAGACAGTCGCTTACTCAGCACAATACACACACACTGTTGCCATGGCAATACTGCATGCTAGATCATGTTGCCGTCTCTTCACCCTAAACCTAAAGATTGTAGAAAACGTTTTGCATTTGTTCTGTACGATTTAGAAGCTTTTATGCCCACAGTGACACGAGTCCCCATGAGTGGGTGTGCAATCAGGTTTAGGTCCCCACCGCGATATAAACACAAGGCCACGCGCTCACACACACACACCCTTCTGTCTGTCTGGGGGACAATCAGTGTAAATGTTGAGTGAAACTAAATCAGTGCTTGTCTGATTGGATGAGCCGTGTTTGAGGTCAGTGGAATATTATTCGTTGATTTGTGAAGGTGTGATGATGTTGCCCAGCAACCATAAACAACCAACAGTGATGTGATGCATCATCATGACTGAAGTGTGTGACAGACAGATCACACACACACAGCAAAATCACATCATGAGAGTGTAATGTTTTTATTGGGCAGCTGCTGATTTCCTCATGTTAGACCATTTGCATCTTCAGATCTGTGTGTGTGTGTGTGTGTGTGTGTCCAGATGTGTTGTGGAGTCACACAGGTTCAGTTTCACACTGATAGCATCAGTGCAACTGGATCAGATCCAGATATATTAATAGAACTACAGGCTAAAAATACACACACACACACACACACACACACACTGTCTTTTTATGTGAGGTTTATTATAGTTGTGTTGGATGTTGAGACATGAAGGAATGAATTGTTATGCCTCACAGGACCACAATGAACTACACGATTAGCAAATGTACACAAAAAGAGAAAATCTTGCGCACGGACGACGGGGTTTGTGGTGTTGATCAGTGTGTGTGTGATGCTGCGGGGTCAGTGGTGCTGGTTGTGTGATTGTGATGATGGATGAGTCATTTATTGTGTTAATCTCACGACTGTGTCTGTCCTAACGATTTCTTAACTTTTAACACAGAAACTCTAAACTTACAGACATGACACACAACTCAATGTGATTATCTGCTCACCGTTCTCTCTCTCGGTGTGTTTGTCAGGTGGCGATCAAGATCGTTGATAAGACTCAGTTGGACGATGAGAATCTGAAGAAGATTTTTCGGGAGGTTCAGATCATGAAGATGCTGAAACACCCTCACATCATTCGTCTGTACCAGGTGCGCCTCCCTCTTCCTGTCTCATACTCACGGCTGATTGGTCAGGATCTTCTTGTGTGAATGATTGTGCTTGTGTGTGTTGTAGGTGATGGAGACGGAGCGTATGATCTATCTGGTGACGGAGTATGCCAGCGGAGGAGAGATCTTCGGTGAGTAAATCTCACACACATCACACCACATGAGACTGGCTTGACTTTCACGGTGTTTGTGTGTGTCAGATCATCTCGTGGCTCACGGACGGATGGCAGAGAAAGACGCTCGGCGGAAGTTTAAGCAGATCGTAGCAGCGGTTTATTTCTGTCACTGTAGAAACATCGTCCACAGAGACCTGAAGGCCGAGAACCTGCTGCTGGACCACAACCTGAACATCAAGATCGCAGGTCTGTGTGTGTTTGATGCATGTCCGTGAGGTGTGTGTGTGTGTGTTTATTTTGATCACGTTGGAATGCTTGATTCTGATTGGCCAGTCGTGACATTTGCAGGTTGGTTATGTAAGGGATAATGTACAGGCAGCTGGTTGTTATCGCAGAAATAAGCCCCGACTGTGTGATCAGGACGTGAAGCGGAGGGTCTTGTGTCACACGTTATCCCGCTTATTACACGGCTGAGTGTGTTTGGCGTGCAGACGTGCGTGTGTGTGTGTTTAATGCGTGTGTGTGTGTTTTTATGCGTGTCTGAGGTGTGTGTGTGTTTGATGCGTGTGTATGATGTGTGTGTTTGACGTGTGTGTGTGTTTAATGCGTGTGTGTGTGGTGTGTGTTTTTTATGCGTGTGTGATGTGTGTTGCGTGTGTATGATGCGTGTGTATGATGCGTGTGTATGATGTGTGACGTGTGTGTGTGTGTTTAATGCGTGTGTGTGTGGTGTGTGTTTTTTATGTGTGTGTTTGATGCGTGTGTATGATGTGTGTGTGTGTTTGATGCGTGTGTATGATGTGTGTGTGTGTTTGATGCGTGTGTATGATGTGTGTGTTTGACGTGTGTGTGTGTGTTTAATGCGTGTGTGTGTGGTGTGTATGATGTGTTGATGCGTGTGTATGATGCTGTATGATGCGTGTGATGATGTTGTGTGTGTGTGTGTGTTTAATGCGTGTGTGTGTGGTGTGTGTTTTTTATGCGTGTGTTTGATGCGTGTGTATGATGTGTGTGTGTGTTTGACGTGTGTGTGTGTTTAATGCGTGTGTGTGTGGTGTGTGTGTTTGATGCGTGTCTATGATGTGTGTGTTTGACGTGTGTGTGTGTTTAATGCGTGTGTGTGTGTGGTGTGTGTTTTTTATGCGTGTGTATGATGTGTGTGTATGATGCGTGTGTATGATGTGCGTGTGTATGATGCGTGTATGATGCATGTGTGACGTGTGTGTGTGTTTAATGCGTGTGTGTGTGTGTTTTTTATGCGTGTGTTTGATGTGTGTGTATGATGTGCGTGTGTATGATGTGCGTGTGTATGATGCGTGTGTATGATGCGTGTGTATGATGTGTGACGTGTGTGTGTGTTTAATGCGTGTGTGTGGGTGTGTGTTTTTTTTATGCGTGTGTTTGATGTGTGTGTATGATGTGTGTGTGTGTTTGATGCGTGTGTATGATGTGTGTGTGTGTTTGACGTGTGTGTGTGTTTAATGCGTGTATGTGTGTTTGATGCGTGTCTATGATGTGTGTGTTTGACGTGTGTGTGTGTTTAATGCGTGTGTGTGTGGTGTGTGTGTTTGATGCGTGTCTATGATGTGTGTGTTTGACGTGTGTGTGTGTTTAATGCGTGTGTGTGTTTTTTATGCGTGTGTATGATGTGTGTGTGTGTTTGATGCGTGTCTATGATGTGTGTGTGCGTGTGTGTGTGTGTTTATGCGTGTGTGTGTGTGTGTGATGATGTGTGTGTGTGTTTGATGCGTGTGTGTGTGTTTGGTGTGGTGTGTGTGCGTGTGTGTGTGGTGTGTTTTTGATTCGTGTGTTTGATGTGTGTGTTTGATGTGTGTGTGTGTTTGACGTGTGTGTGTGTTTAATGCGTGTGTGTGTTGTGGTGTTTTTATGCGTGTGTTTGATGTGTGTGTTTGATGTGTGTGTTTGATGTGTGTGTTTGATGTGTGTGTGTGGTTTATGCGTGTCTGAGTGTGTGTGTTTGATGTGTGTGTATGATGTGTGTGGGTTTTGACGTGTGTGTGGGTTTAATGCGTGTGTTGTGTGGTGTGTTTTTTATGCGTGTGTTTGATGTGTGTGTTTGATGTGTGTGTTTGATGTGTGTGTTTGATGTGTGTGTTTGATGTGTGTGTGTGTGTTTTTATGCGTGTCTGAGGTGTGTGTGTTTGATGTGTGTGTATGATGTGTGTGGGTTTGACGTGTGTGTGGGTTTAATGCGTGTGTGTGTGGTGTGTGTTTTTTATGCGTGTGTTTGATGTGTGTGTGTGTTTGACGTGTGTTTGTATTTGTAGATTTCGGCTTCAGTAATCTGTTCTCGCGCGGGCAGCTGTTGAAGACGTGGTGTGGCAGTCCTCCTTACGCTGCACCTGAACTCTTTGAGGGGAAAGAGTATGATGGTCCCAAAGTGGACATATGGGTAAAACACCCACCCACGCACTCACACACACACACTCGCACACACACACACACACTCGCACACACACAGTTGTACAGGGTTTAACTGTGATCTGTCTGTCTGTAGAGTTTGGGGGTGGTTCTGTACGTTTTGGTGTGTGGAGCTTTACCCTTTGACGGGAGCACTTTACAGAACCTCCGGGCTCGAGTCCTCAGTGGAAAATTCCGGATCCCCTTCTTCATGTCCACAGGTACACACACACACACACACACACACACACAAACGATCGGCTCCTGACACAGACCCAGTGACTGACAGAAATGTGTGTGTGTTTCAGACTGTGAGTATCTGATCAGACACATGTTGGTTCTGGAGCCCAGTCGACGTCTTTCAATGGAGCAGATCTGCAAGAACAAGTGGATGAGACAAGGAGACCCTGACCCCGAGTTTGACCGAGTGAGGCCCACGCACACAGTCTCAAATATTCCTTCTACTGAGACTATTGAAGGGTTTTAATGTGATACCTGATGTCAGTTGATAGAGGAGTGTGAGCAGGTGAAAGTGGAGCGAGAGACGGAGCTGATCAATGAACAGGTGTTACTGGCCATGGCAGAGATGGGCTTCGACCGCGAGCGCACTTTACAGGTGATCACACACACACGCGCGCACACACACACACACTCACTGAAGCTGTGTGTTAACCGTGTGTCCTCCCGCAGTCTCTTCACGCAGACGATTACGATCACTACAGCGCCACCTACAGTCTGCTGTCTGAGAAACTGAAACGACACAAGAGTCTGCGCGTCACTCCGCCCACTCCGCGGCCCCCCATCTACCCACTCAACGCTGTACAGGTGCGTACGGCAACAAGCCTTTGATTTCTCTCCTCACATCAGAGGAATATTCATGAGAGCGTCTCATTTACACACTGAATGAAAGCGGCCGTCTCTTCAGGGATTGTCTGATTTTGTAATTTGCTTAGAAAATGTTGATTTCAGGTAAAGTTTCACTCGCAGGAAGAAAAATGACTTGAATGAGTGTTTGATCGTGCGCGCGCGCGCGCGTGTGTGTGTTTCAGGATCAGAGTAATTCTGTCAGCATGACGGTTCCTCAGGTGCAGCTCATAAACCCTGAGAATCAGATTGTTGAGGTGAGTTTGATTGACAGATTGAAAAGTGCTTTGGCTGTATGCATCAGAGACCTCACGGTCCAACATTATTCTGCGTCTCTCATGACTGCCACCTGCAGGCTGCACAGCGCTACATCAGTCTCTGGAGATACATGCTTTTGTTTTTCACAAGACCAGGTTGTGGTTTCATCTCTGGGAGTTAAATGATGTCAGAATGCTAGCTAAAGGAAACTTGTGTTTTGTATGTGTGTGTGTCTCGATCAGCCGGATGGGACGATGGCTCTGGACAGCGATGAGGGAGAAGAACCCAGTCCGGAGGCCATGGCCCGATATCTGTCCATGAGACGGCACACTGTGGGTGTCCCGGACCCCAGGTACACCTCTCTGTCCTGGGCTTCATCATTACAGACCACTCCCACTTTACTCCAAACCCCTCCCGCTCAAGTAGTGTGTGTGTTGTGTCTGTCAGGGCTGAGATGCAGGAGGATCTACAGAATTTGGCCCCCGGGTTTCCACGTGTGGCCCCTCAGCCGCCCTTCCCCCCGCTGGTGCCCAACATGGCACAGATGCATCTGATGCCCACCCCTAACCTACAGCCCACCCAGCAGCTGGAGTACAAGGTGAACACATGCACGCACACACACGTGCTCACGCGAACCTACACACATTCACACACACCTACAAACAAACAAACACTTACGCACACTAACACACACACAAACAAACACACACATGTCTGGTTTACTATCTCCGTGGGGACAGTCCATAGGCATAATGTTTTTTATACCGTACAAACTGTATATTTTATCCCCAACCACTAACCCTAAAGATCAGAGAAAACTTGTTGCATTTTTAATTTTTTTTTAAATATTGTTCTGTACAAGTTATAAGCTTTTGTGCCCATGAGGACCTCAATCATGGTCCCCACAGTGACACGAGTCCCCATGTGTTGTGTGCATTCAGGTTTAGGTCCCCACCGGGATATAAAAACATGTACAGAGACACACACACACACATGTACACACACACACACTGACAAGCGTCTCTGTGTGTGTGTTCAGGAGCAGTCTCTCCTGCAGCCTCCGACTCTTCAGCTCTTGAATGGGATGGGTCCTCTGGGTCGCCGGGCGTCTGACGGTGGAGCTAACATTCAGCTTCATGCGCAGCAGCTGTTGAAGAGGCCGCGTGGACAATCTCCTCTGGTGACCAGCCCGGTGAGACAGCGCCGTGTTTATTCATATCCGCTACAGAACATACAGTCATGCCAGACATACATGTCCATATTGAATCCTGGATCAACACCTGCGGCACACACTGAAGTCGGATGTTTACTGGAGAACCCTTCTCAGTCCTCAAGAGAAGAAAACCATCGTTTATAAGCTGGTGTAATCTCTGCTGATGAGGGCGTGAGCGTGGGTTATGTTCACTGCCTGTGTGTTTGACTACACGCAGCACAAACTCCTCCCACACGTGGGATAACCACTCCCACTAAATCATTCAACATGCATGTGAACGTCGTGTACATGACAATGTGTGTGTGTGTGTGTGTGACAGCATCCCATTCCTGTGGTGGCTCCAGTGGATGAGGAGGGTTCTGATGCTGAACCTGATCCAGAAGCCGTGCAGAGGTACGACTGTCCTGTTCTCTTACACACATCTGTGTGTGAGTGTGTGTGTCTGCGCGTGTGTGAACTGCTGTGCTGGGAGTCTGTAACGCTGCTTTTAGCCGGTAGCGTCTCTTTCTGTCTATCTCTCTGTCTCAGTTTCTTCTGAGAACACACACACACACACACACACACACATTGACATTCTCTGAAAGCGCTGCTGCTGCAGTGACCTCTGACCCTCTCTCTCTCTCTCTCTCTGCTGTGCTGAGCGGTGTCCGGTCTTCCTCTTGTGGCTTTGCTTCCGTCTAATCGCTTTGCAAAAACAATCTCCTAAAAGGAAGAGCAAACCCGCTGTTATTCTCTGTGCCCATTGGATGTGTGGCAGCCAATCAGAGCGCTGATTCCTGCCGCTTCTGTGGTGCAGGTATTTGGCCAACAGTTCGAAGCGCCACAGCACACACGGCGCGGGTCCCTGCCACACGGCCAGCGAGCTCTCAGCAGACTCACAGAGAGGCCGGCAGAGGGGCTGGACCCCCGAGCAGCACTGCCGGTGAGACCACACACACACACACACACACACACACAACATCTATACTTCATTGTGAACGGGACATAATGAGCAGCAGCAGAAGAGGATTCTTCACTTCCTGTTCACTGAGGAAGTCCAGTGTGATGTCACAACGCTTGAGTTTGTGTGTCTGAAATCTGTCAGTGTTCATGTGATGAAGTGAGCGAGTGTGTGTGTGTGTGTGTGCACTGATGAAGTCGTACACACAGTGTTGATGTGAAGAGCAGCACATGTGTAACATCACCAGCAGAATTATTCCTTGGATTTGTTCCACATTTGCATCGTTTGTGATTTGTTTGAGTGATGTTTGTGCGTTTGTTTATTCTGAATCTGTGTTGGACTTTTTTCCAAATTGGAGTACACGAAGAACAGCCGACTCATCAGATCATGTGTGTGTGTGTGTGTGTGTGTGTGTCAGGTCGTCATACAAGGACTGTAACACACTTCACCTGCCGATGGAGCGTTTCTCTCCTGTCAGACGCTTCTCTGATGGAGCGGCCACCATCCCGGCCTTCAAGACTCACCTAGAGAACAGCAGTCTCATCAGACAGCTCAAACAGGTACACTAGTGAGGGAGCGAGGGCTCAGTGAACACGCCTGCAGGGCCGTCCACACACTGTCAATTCATATAATACCTTCTGATCATACTGAACGAAAACGTTGAGCGGTCCGGATGTTGTGATGATTAGCTGCTGTGAGCGTATGAATGGAAGGGAAGCCGCTAGCAGTTAGCAAAGTCACATGTGTGTTTGTGTTCAGGAGTGTGAACAGCTTCAGAAGATGTACGCAGCGCCGCAGGACGAGCGTCTGATGGAACACACACAACAACAGCATATCCTCTACCAGCATGAGCAACAGATACTACACCAGCAAATACAGGTCACGCACGCACGCACGCACACACACACACACGACGAGTGGTTGTGTATAGATATTAAAGTGTTGTCATGTTGTCTACAGGCCCTGTCTTTGGGACACGGAGAAAACCAGCCCAGCAGTCACCTTACATACCAGCTACAGAGGTACACACACACACACATAGAGACACATGTATGCAAACACACACACACACACACAGAGACACACATCCACGCACTCACTGATACACACACACACACTCACACACACACACACAGAGACACATCCACGCACTCACACACACACACACACACATATGAACACACAGCGAGCACACACACACACTCACACACACACAGACACACACATCCACGCACTCACACACACACACACACACACACACACACACACATATACAAACAAACAAACTCACGCGAACACACACAGACACATCCACGCACTCACACACACACTCACAGAGACACATCCACGCACTCACACACACACACACACACTCACAGAGACACATCCACGCGCACACACACATAGATAAACAAACAAACACACGCGAACACACACACACTCACAGAGACACATCCACGCACACACAAACAAACAAACACACGCGAACACACACACAGAGACACATCCACGCACTCTCACACACACACACACATAGACAAACAAACACACGCGAAAACACACATAGAGACACATCCACGCACTCACTCACACACACAGACACACACATCCAAGCACTCACACACGCGTACACACACACAGAGACACATCCACGCACTCACACACAGAGACACACACACACACATCCAAGCACTCACTCACACACACACACACACACACACACACACACACACACACACACACACACACACACAGACACTCAGAGACACACACATGTACACACACGGCTAATAACAGACTGTAAGAAAGATTTGTAGTAAAGTCCAGATGTCATTTCTTAATGTGTTTATTGTGTTGTTCAGGTTGCGTATTCAGCCCTCCAGTCCCCCTCCCAACCATCCCAACAATCATCTCTTCAGGCCAGCCAATCAGAGTCCTCCGTCGGGGAGCCAGGGGATGATGCAAGCGCACGGTCAGTGTCGGAGGATCAGGAGGCGTGTCCTGTGCGTCAGTCATGATTGACAGTGTGAGTCTCCTCCCACAGGTGGTCCGTCTGCGGTGCAGTTTCAGCATGGCCCCGCCCTCTACCAGTCTCCCAACGCCAGCCCTCCGCCCACCAGCCTCCCCCGCATGGCCCAGACACAGCCAGACTCGGCCCGCGCCATGGCCCAGGCCCTCCCGCAACAGGTCACCATTCAGGTGCAAGAGGTGGAGCTCGGGGGCGGAGCCCAGCGCCAGGGTTTCCTAGCAACGCCGTGTCACAGAGTTCTGGGGAAACAGTTGAGTGCTGATAACGCTGAAAGTCACAGGTGACGTCAATCAGTTCACACGAGCCGTGTGTCATCACATGTTTGTCTGTGCCGTCTCTTCATTTGACGCAGTGTAACATGCTTTTTTATATATTTGTTTGGAATGAAATGTGTTTGTCAGTAATGGTTTGTGTAAATATTGGTGGAGGACCGAGGATGGCCAGCTGATCTCAGGTACTTCATCATGATGTGATGTGTGTAGACGTCAGTGAGTTTGTGTTTTCATATCAGATTATTTCAAGTCAACATGAAAATGGCCGTGAGCTCACGCATCTGCGTTGAAGTGCTTAGTGAGAGAGAGAAACCTGGATATTTGTCCATGCCTTGTGACCTATTTCAACCCGTGACCCAACCGCGTGAATCCCATCCTTCATGTTGACTTGAATATTTAGTGTCGGTGTACCGGAGGGTGCGGTCTGATGTGGGTGTGGTTATGCTAACGAGAGGCGCTTGTGATCCTTCCTTTACAGTTGCAGTCTGAGTCGCTTCCACTGCTCCTCCGCATTCGATCAGTTTAACCCGCACTTGTTCGGCGAGGGAGTGCACGGCGTGATGGGAATGGTGGGCACCTATAACCCCTACCTGCACGGGCCGTCTCTGAAGGTGCCCGGGCTGGAGGGCTATCAGGCCGTGGGTTACGGCAGTCCGTCCGCCCTGCAGCAGGCTCTGCTCTCGCCGACGCCCCTGGAGTACAGGCCCGCCCATCAGCACGTCACGCCCACGCTGCAGGGCCTCCTCTCGCCCCGGCACTCGCTCACGGGACACGCCGACCCCCGGCTGCCCCCGCAGGACCTGGCGGCGCTGCTGAAGCGGCAGAGCCCGCGACCGCCCTCCGCCGCCACGCCCACCCCGCAGGACTACGGAGAGATGCTAATGCTGCAGCAGCTGGGCCAGGGGGCCGAAAGCTTAGAGCAAGCCCCGCCCACGCAGCACTACCATCACCTGCTCCAAATCAGGACCTCGCCCGAATGTCCCGCCCCGCCCCTCCCCCACTCCGAGAGCATGGAAGAGGACGAGATGCCGGGCTATCACGAGGGCCTGCTGGCCAAAGCCGTCGCCGCCCCCTGCGCAGAAGGACACGAGCTGTTGGCTCCGCCGTGCGGCAGCGCGCCCCCGTACTCCTCCCCCGCTCACAGACACGCCTACACGCGCAGCTCCGCGAGAGGTAAACCGCAGGACGTTTACTGCCGTGCGTTCTGGACGCCTGTTCTTTTTGATTGATGGATGTTGTGTTTGTGTGTTTTAGAGTCGTGTGCTGACGCTGTTGCTGACTGCAGAGTGATAGAAGACAATCACAACGCTTACGGCTCACGAGCGGCGCAGGGCGACACGTACAGAGCACGAGGATCATTACAGCGACATCACACCATCCAGACCTGTGACGACGCTTACGTACGTGTGTGTGTGTGTGTGTGCGCGTGTGTGTGTGTTTTTCATCTCACTCGTGTGTCTCTCTCTTCAGGAACAGGCAGAGAGTATGTCTGGAATGAGCTTATTGGCTGGTAAGGCGCTAAGCTCCGCCCGCATGTCAGACATCCTCAGCCAATCATCTCTGAGCGGAAGCCAGCAGCTGCAGCAGCGCGGTGGCACGGGTGTGTACGGAACTCAAACACACGCACACACACACACACACACAATGCTGATGTTGTTTTTTGCGTGTGTTTAGCATGTGACGTGGAGGCTGCGTGTTACCCGTCGTCCTGCACCAGTGACATGCTGCTCAGCTACAAACCCCCCGACCTGCAGTACAGTGTGGAACAGGCCGGGGTCTAAACCAACACAGGTACACGCGCACACACATCTGATGTGAGCGAAACAACAATCATTACAGACACGTCACGTGTTCAATTCAAACAAAACACGACACGACTACACAGTTACAATGCTCAGAGTTCACTGCAGGGGGAGATATTTGCTTTTTTAGGACTTCAGCAAACGGCCAAAACAAACTACAGCTCTGTTTATCTGGTGACCCATACGTCACGATGTCTGTGACGCGATGACCTCCACCCCGGGAACACGCAAAATATAATATCGAGGGTTATATTATTAGACACTAGCCAAACCCGAAGTTAACTGTGGGTCGGAAACTGTGGGTCACAAAAGGTGAAGCTGATTGGTTGGTTCTTGTCACATGACCGTGCACCGGCTGCCTTCTGAAGAGTTGAAATATTATCATCACGATGCAAAAAAAGAGCATGTCACTCCCCAATTGAGCGCGGTTGTCGCGCATCTACATGTAAAATAACGAATTTGCGCGTGTAAAAGACGTGAAATGTGAACGGACCCTTAGAGAAGACGAAGAGCCGCTGCTGCAGACTTGTGTTTTGTTACCATGCCGAACATTTCACTGGGCTGCGTGCTACTTTCAGTCTGATCACCGTTTCTGTTTACTGCTGTAAAGATTCAGATACACACATTCTCAAATAACGGTCACTGATTCCGTCAAAGACATAAGTGATAATGTACAGGCAGCCGGTTGTTATCACAGAAATAATCCCTGACAGTGTGATCAGGACGTGAAGCACAGGGTCTTGTCACACTGAAGGGGTTTATTTCGTGATAACAACCAGCTGCTTGTACATTATCCCGCTTATTACACGGCTACTTGCCTAATGAGAAATAAACTGGACATGAAATGTGAATTTAAATTTTTTTATTAGCTAATTTTTACCAAATTCAGCCCTTTCGTGAGGAAAAGCCGTTCACTTTCGGTTTTAAAGTAAGAAACGACGTTCAAACGTCACGAACAGGCAATTTGGTTGAATCATTTATAAATATAATGTCATGTATGTTATTAAAAGACATATTTATAATTGTTTTTTGTGTAATATTAAACTGCCCCTCTCAAAATGATTTGCAGCATCCGGGTTGCAGGGTGTTATAGTTTTGAGCGGTTGTTATTTGAAAATAACAACCCTTGGAATGTCGGACTGGCCAATCAGAATCGAGCATTCAAATGAGCCGTATACACATATATAGTGTCTGACCGTGTATTCAGTTAAATCTAAAAACAGCTACCTCCACTGGGCATGCGCACTTTAATACCGCATCATTTCTGTCACGCTGAATTTGTTTTGATGTTTTTGTTATTATTGTATGGGGTGGGTGTTATTGTAATCATATGGCTGGCACACGTGCATCCCTTCTAGACACAAGCGCTCTAAACGGGTGACCAATCACAACAGATTGACCAATCAGAGCGTACGGAAGGAGGGACTATCCAATCGTTTTGTAAGACGAGTGACGGCTATATAAAGGTCAAATGTACAAATAAAGTGTGTTTTTCTTCATAAATTAAGTAGGGATGCAACTAATAAGGAATCGCCGATTAATCTAACGATTGCTTTCCGTTTAGTCGATTATTCTAACGGATGTTTTCCGGTTAATCGATTAATCTAGCGGTTGCTTTCCGTTTTGTCGATTAATCTAGCTATTGCTTTCCGTTTGGTCGATTATTCTAGCGGCTGTTTTCCGGTTAGTCGATTGATCTAGCGGTTGCTTTCCGGTTGGTCGATTAATCTAGCGGTTGCTTTCCGTCTGGTTGATTATTCTAGCGACTGTTTTCCGATTAGTCGATGAATCTAGTGATTGTTTTCCGACTGGTCGACTAATCTAGCGATTATTTTCTTGGTTAATCTAATAATGATTTTGAGATTTCCTTGAACGAATGAATGGGGCATTTATGTACCGCTTTACTGTGTATCGCTGTACACCCAAAGATCTTCCCAATCATATGAGGGGTCTCTCCTCACCCACCCCCAGTGTGCAGCATCCACCTGGCTGATGCGACGGCAGCCACAGTGCGCTCACCACACCAGCTATAGGTGGAGAGGAGAGAGAGATCGAGCCAATCAGAGGGTGGGGATTATTAGGGCCAGTGGAGGGACACCCCTACTCTTTATGAGAAGTGCCACGGGACCTTGAATGAGTCAGGACCTCGGTTTAACATCTCATCTATAGGACGGGGCTTTTGACAGTCTAGTGTCCCCATCACTCACTACACTGGGGCATTAGGACCCCCACAGACCACAGGATGAGCGCCCCCTGCTGCTCTCACCAACACCTCTTCCAACAGCAACCTAGCTTTCCCAGGAGTCTCCCCATCCAGACACTGACCAGCCTCAGCCCTGCTTACTTCAGTGGGCAACAGGGTGATATGGATACTGGCCTTATGACTCCTTTGGCAAACTTTACAATAAATAACAAGTTCATTATAAAGCCTTTCATTCTTTTTTACTCCACTACATTTCATAAATAGATGTTGTTATTTTAACATTTTAATCCTTGATTACAATCAAATCACTATTTTTTTTTGAAGTCAAAAAGGCTGGATTTTTTATTCTATTTTTGGAACTTTCTATCTCTGTTTATTGCACAAACTATCACCGTATAAAAGTCTCCAATGCACAGTGGCATGACAGCGCTCGTGGGCATCTCGGACGCACAATGATGTGCTTAAATCAGGGGTTTCAAACTGGGGGATCCCCCAGAAGGTTGCAAGGGTCCCTCTGAAATTTTAAACTATAAAGTCCACAGTGTTTATCTGCTTTATTTGCTATGGATAGTTTCCAGAATTGTTTGTATTTGAATCTTTCTAGTGAGTTTTTCTCACTACACTTTCTTTTTTGGGACTCGATTTAGGTTTAGAAACAACGTGTTCTCTTTATAATATCCTATTGTTTAATAAGTGTAGTTACACACTGCGAGTGACTCACATTCTCTAGCACAATACATTTGAAACAAAACCGTAGACATGTGATTGAGAAGGATAACGGAAACATTGGAACATCTCGGAAAGAACAACCTCCTGACCGCACACACACACACACACACACACACACACAAGCTGAATGGAGTTTGACAGATGACCGCACCAGGGGAGGTCAGAGCTTCTTAATGATGCTATATTGGTTCAAGTGTAGTCCGGCCGTCCGCACGCTGCCCACATGACGTCATTTTCATCATCAGGAGGGTCCGGGAAGCGTACAACAGCGCGGAAACGTGTTGAATCAGACGAGTCCACTGGGTGACGTACTGCCCATGTGTCCAACTCGTCTCTCCGCTCTTATCTGCGATTGAGTATGCTCAAGAAGCTGTGTTTGTGGACACAGTCAAGTATACCCCGCCCTTCATTCCTCTCATAACAACATAATAAAGACATGAAATGTAGTGTACATCTGCGTATACTCACTACTGCAGCCGAGGTTGTGGTGGGTGTGGAGGTAGCGTGTCAAAATAAAACTTATTAAACAACAAAACCTTTCTCATTATTCGTTTGTTCTTTATTCCTTTAGTTTTCTCTTTTTGAGAAGATCTTGGAAGTGTACAACATGAGAACGCCGCGTCTGATCTGTGCGCTCCACATTTAAAGAGACAGTACACCTTAAATGAAATCGCCATTGTAGTTGGAATGGAGTAAATAACAAATGATTTTCATAAGCTAAAACCTTTTCATTCTGTCATCACATCAGTTTACCGCGTGACGGACAGATTAGCGGCCCACATGTGGTTTGTCGGGCGGTGGTCAGCCCCAGTCTGAAGTGTGTTTGTTGTTGAGGAAGCGTGCGGCGTCAGTAACCTGTGATGTTCTCTGTGTGTTTCAGGGGTGTATTCGCTGTATAAAGGTCATATCCGTCTGCTGTGTCGTGCCGTCATGCCAAATCCTCTTCATCTGTCCGTCGGGTGCTGTGGGTGTGGCCTGCAGGCAGGGGGCGGGGCACGCGGCCTCCTCCCGGCCAGCATCACCTTGAAGTTCTCTTTGATTGGACCCAGCGAGTGCCGCTCCGTCTGCTGCCGACCAATAATCATGCACCCACCCTAACACCCCCTCTTATGGTTGCCATAGCAGCGTACGAGGCAAACGCACACAGAGTCTTATATAAACACACACACAAACAAACACAGAGACTCCATTACCAAACGCCACAAACCCAAAGTATTTCACTGAAGCCTGTGTTAGTTCACCTGTCGCCTCGCTCCGCTCGAGCTGTGATGAGGATGATGGTGGTGATGATGGTGATGGTGGAGGGGGGCACACGGCTCCCTCTCTACTTTCTTCACTTTTTTATTTTTAAGGCATTTTTATGGCTAATGTTCTGTAGGAATTATGATCATTCTTCTTCTTGTTTTATGGTTCTGATTCAAATAATGACGGTTATTATTCAGATGGTTTTGTGTTGCAGCGGCAGCAGCGTTTGTTTCCTCACAAACTGAGTTTTGCACTTTGTGTTTTTGTGATTGTTTATTTCCTCCCTGTTTCCACTTCATCCTTCTTCATTCCATCCCTCCCTGCCCCCCTCTCTCTCTCTCTCTCTCTCTCTCTCACAGATGTCAATGAGAGATGAATTGTGGGTAGTGGATTTTAGTTGTGCTCAAATATTTTCTTACAGGCTTCATTTCTGTTTCAAAGCTTTTATTGGTTCTTGTTTTTGTGAATGTTGTTAAAAACGCTTTTGTATTCAGTTGAGTTTTTGTTCTGATGTCATATTGATGTTTTTAGCCAAATTAAGTGACAGAGAGAGAGAGAGAGAGAGAGAGAGCTGTCTCATGTTTCTGGGTTGTGAAGAGTTTAAAGCGATCAGATGACATCTTCAGTTTGACCAAACTTTACATCCGGCGTGTGATCTGGGTTGAGACGGCCGTCATCTCGTTCTCGTCCACTTCTGTTCTTTCATCCTTCTGTCGTTTTCTTCCTTTTTTGACTTTTTTGAAAAATACTAAAGTGCAACAACATTTAAAAAGAATTCCAAACCAACGGAAAGAAATAATAAATATATATAAATAAAGAAATGAATATGACAGAAATGTGTTTGCCGTCTGTTCTTTTGTGCTGTGTTATTTGTGAGTTGGTGACGATTGGCTGATTCTGAATGACTGGAGAACGATCCGAGAGAATCCTTCAGGTTGAGGTTCACTCAAAGATCTAAATCCTCTCATCATTTATTCCCCTCAATCTGTCTGGCACCCTTTTCTTCAGTGGAACACAACAGAAGATATTTTGAGAAATGTCTCAGTGGTTTTGTGTTTGTATTATCAAAGTCAATGGATTTCAGTGTTGAACATTCTTCAAAATATCTTCCGTTGTGTTCTGAAGAAGAAAGAAACTCACGACATGAGAGTGAAGAAATGATGAAAGGAATCTCAGGTCTTGTTGAGCTGTCTCTTTAAACAGCTGAAAGGAGTTGAGTTGTGGTCTCTGTGTGTGTGTGTCTGTGTTTGTGTCTCTGTGTGTGTTTGTGTCTCTGTGTGTGTATGTGTCTGTGTGCGTGTGTGTGTCTCTGTGCGTGTGTGTGTCTCTGTGCGTGTGTGTGTCTCTGCGTGTGTGTGTCTCTGTGCGTGTGTGTGTCTCTGTGTGTGTCTCTGTGTGTGTCTGTGTGCGTGTCTCTGTGTGCGTGTGTCTGTGTTTGTGTCTCTGTGTGTGCGTCTCTCTCTCTCTGTGTGTGTGTATGCTTGCGTGTGTGTTATGTGTGCTGTTGTTTCTGTCTGAGAGTGAATCTGCAGTGCAGAGCTTCAGACATGAGCAGTTGAGCACAGATGTGATGTGTGTATTCAACACACACACACACACACACACACACATCAGTGAACACTTGTGCTCTGCTGCCTCCTCTGGGTTGTGCATTGCTAATATATCACAGCTCACATCGAGTGCTGCGTCAGACTGTGTGTGAGTGTGTGTGTGTGTGTGAGTGAGTGAGTGTGTGTTTCTTCATGTGTGTGTGTGCTCTGAATGGATGGCCAGTCTGTCGACATCAACAGCGGCTCTGTGTACAGAGGTAAGACACTCGGTGTGTGTCCTTCACATGCAGTGTTTGTTTTATTTCAGCATCACCCGCATGTGTGTGTGTGTGTGTGAGAGAGAGGTTCAGATTCTGCATGTCAACAACCTGGAAGAGATGAAGTTGTGTTTTCTGTTGGTGGTTGTGCTGCTTGTGTGTGTGTGTCCTTCACATGCAGTGTTTGTTTTGCTTCAGGATCCCCTGCAGTGTGTGTGTGTGTGTGTAATTAAGCTCATGAAGCACATTCTTCTCATCTGTTTGTGTATTTGATGAGAATATCTCCAGTCAGTGATGTTTTGATTGACACGGTACACTCATTATTGTGTGTGTGTGTGTGCAGGTGAATATGCCTCTTGCTGCTTTATTCCTTCACACGTTTACCTGGGCCTGTGCAGGTAAGACCACTCACACACCAGACTTAGTTTAGTTTTCCTCCAGTGTCATTTTAAATGATTTGTTTTATTTCCAGTGAAAAAATTAAAGGGAAAAAACATGACCACGCACACACAAGCACACACACACACACACACACACACTCAATGACACACACAAGCACACACACACACACACACTCAATGACACGCACACACACACACACAGAGAGATCAATGTTTTATTAGAAATTATTCTCTATCGTCTGCAGTTTGTTTACAAACAAAACATTTGATTTTTATGTTCAATTCAAATGTAAAACATTTATTGTTTTTTTGTGTCAAAGCAGCTAGAAACATAAAGTAACACAACCAAAGCAAAATAAAACATATTCATCACATATGATGACCAGAATGCGGAAAATCCCATTTTAATATTACACAAAAACAAAATAAATATGTGTCTATTAATAACATACGACATTATATTCAAAAAAGATTCAACCAAACTGCCCGTTCCTGGCATTTGAACGTTGTGTCTTACCTTAAGACCAAAACTAAACAGGTTTTCCTTGCGGAAGGTCTGCATTCTTTGCAAATGAGCTAACACAACACTTCAAATCAATATTTAATGTTCAATAACTTACTCATGACGTAGGGCTCAGCTCTGCATCCCGATGCCTGGCTTTATTATTGCAATAACATAACGTATTTAAAGGGACATTTAAAAATGAAAATTCTGTCATCATGGACTCACTCTCAGATTCATACAAACCTGTATACATGTCTTTGTTCTGCTGAACACAAAAGGAAGATATTTGGAAAAATGTCAGTAACCAGACAGATCTCATTCTTCCAAATATCTTCCTTTGTGCTCAGCAGAACAAAGACATTTTTACAGGTTTGTAACAATCTGAGGACGAGTAAATGATGACAGAATTTTCATTTTTGGGTGAACCGTCCCTTCAACAGTGAACCAGACGCAGCAGTGAGGGCTAGTTCTCCTCGGACACGTGACAGCTGTCAACTCTGGTCATAAAGTTGGGTTTCACTCCAATGTGATGTTCGTATTCAGCATGTAAAACTTCACAAAGAAACAGTCAAAACATTAATGTTATGTGTTGACCGTCGTCGGCACTCACAAAGAACGAAAAAAAATGATAACGCACATTGTGGTGTTATTACTCGTAGGCAGAAATGACAAGGTACTGGCGTAACACTGAGCTCAACACAACAGTTTCACGTAACACTTACTAAAAATGTGTACATTTGATGGGCTTTTTTGCAATATACCAACGTATCGTGATTAATGAGCTCGTAATTGACTTGAGCTAAATATACACTACATGCATGCGACGTGAAAATAACCATCAGCACAATAATACACACCACACAATTGTACAAGAACTATCAAAAGGTCGTGCGACACAACAATTTGTAACACTGTGTCATTTTGCGTTTGATTTAACCGAAGTGAAAGTTGTTGGTTTTATTCAGCAGCCATTGATCCCGCCCCCAAGATTGACGGACAGCAGAGCTCTTCAGTCACTTTACAAGAGAACGTCACCCACCGCTTCAACTGCCAATCAGAGGGATGGAATCCACGAGCCCCTCCCCTGCTCACCTGGTACTTGAACGGTGAGAGACAGAGCGAGGTGACGGGCAGCAGGGGGGCGGGGCATGTGGTGATGACATCACCGGACGAGACCGGACGTCTGAGGTTCGGTTCGGAGCGGAACAGCACGTTCACACTGCGACCCAAACGCGGGGACAGAGAGCTGGTGTGTGCCGCGCGAAACCCGGCGGGCGGAGACAGTTATAACGCCAGCGTCACGCTGGACGTGCAGTGTAAGTCCCACACAACTGATCCCGGATCAGACTTGCTGCGTGTCTCCAAGTCTAAAGCTCACGTTCTCCCTCGTGTTTCAGTTCAGCCGGAGATTCTGAGGGTGAACGCTCACTACAGCGAGACGTCGGACCCCGGCCTGTCCTTCATTCTCTTTGCTTTGGTGCGCTCCAACCCCCCCGCCACCATCAGCTGGGTGGATCCGTCCGGTCAGGTGCTCGCCAACACTTCCGACTTCCTCATCCTGGACTCGCGGAGCTACCCGTGGCTAGCCAATCACAGTCTACACGTCACCCTGAGTAGCCTATCAGGAAACATCTCGGTGAACGCCAACAACAGCCTCGGCTCCGCCCACACTAACCTGACCCTCACAGGTCTGCAGCGTTAACGTGTCATTTAAAGATTGGTGAAACACCTTAAAGTCCCCGTGATCCGGAAGTTGCGATCGTTTTTACTTCCGTATTTTGAGTGAAAGGGAATTTCTAATGCCATAAATAGTGGGCGTGGCTTTCGTCTTTCTCTGCGATTTGATTGGATGTGTAAAAAACAGCCGTTGCATTTTCAAATGGAACTAGCAGCAGGCTGACAGTTGAAGGGGAGGAGCTAACGGAGGCTCCGCCCAAGCCGTCTTACATACCTCATCCAAGACAGGAAGTGCCTTTTCAGATTTGAACTGAAGATTGTGAGCGCACAGCACTTTTAAAAAGAGAACGACCCACACTGATCAACTATTTACTATAAACGCTGCAATAATTCATGAAGAAATAGGCATCGTCATGTTTTATTTCACGGGGACTTTAAGCGCTCGGGTCACTCGTTTTCACTTGACAGATGTCGAGTGTGTTCTGTTGTGAAGCTTGATGATATCTTTGTGTTTTTCGCACAGAATTCCTGCAGTCACGGGTGGAGGTCCCCATGTTTGGAATCGTGACGGGCGGAGCTGCCGGATTCATCACCCTCCTCATCCTCACACTCATGGTCTTCTTCCTCTTACAGAAAGACAAAACCAAAGCCATCGGTACACACACAAACACACACCCCTGCAAACATAGATATACTGCAGTAATAACTACACTCTCTCTCTCTCTCTCAGAGGAGCCGGTGGAAGTGCATCTTTCCTCAAAATGGTGAGCTGATGTAGAGCCAATATGGCACTATCAGATGATGTCATATTCACACGTGTGTGTGTGTGTGTGTGTGTGTGTGTGCAGCGGTGACGTGCTGAAGGTCCAGGTGAACAGGACGTATCTCCCGCGTGAGAACATGTCTCTCCCATCACACGTGCACTTGAATGATGACGGAGCGCTCTGTAAAGGCGGTGAGTGTCCTTCAGTCACAGCTCTCAGAACCGTCAACACGTGGAACTCAATCTGTAAATGTTTACAGGACAACAGAACTCCAAACACAACACACTGGAGAGAAAGCGCAGGGATGAGGAAGATGAAGATCTGTCTGCGGCTTACGCTGCCCGAGGTCAGAGGTCATGACCTGTGCGTGTGTGTGTGGTCTCAGTGGAGTGATGTCATCGTGACTGACACATTGTCTCTGCAGGGTTTGCTAGATATCCGATGGTGGGTTACATCTATAAAGTGAGCAGCACCAGCAGTGATGAGATCTGGCTGTGAACATCGTCTACAATCATCAGATCTGCTCAACATCAGACTTATCAGATCTATGTGTGAAGTGAGCTCAGCCGTGCCTAAAGGAACAGTTCATCCAGAAATGATCGTCTAGTCATTATTTACTCGCGTCATGTGTCGTTTATGCCGTTTTAGGACGTTTACTTTTTAAAATGTGTAACAGACAGAACTACATCAATAACCACGTGAGTAGATTAAAGTCCCCGTGAACCGGAAGTTGCGATCGTTTTTACTTCCGCATTTTGACGCATTTCTGAGTGAAACGGAATTTCGAATGATATAAATAGTGGGCGTGGCTTTCGTCTTTCTCTGCGATTTGATTGGATGTACAAAAACAGCCGTTGCATTTTTAAATGGAACTGGCAGCAGACTGACAGTTGAAGGGGAGGAGTTAACGGATGCTCCGCCCAAGCCGTCGGACATACCTCATTTAAGATGGATAGTCATTACAGTGCATTTTGAGATTTTAACTGAAGATTGTGAGGGCACACGAATTTTTTAAAAGAGAACGACTCACACTGATCAACTATTTACAATAGACGCTGCAATAAATCATGAAAAAATAAGAATCGTCATTTTTTATTTCACTGGGACTTTAATGACCTGTGTTGTTTTGAGGATAATCACATGGAGTGAAGCGACACAGGTCCAGACTTTGTCAGATAGTTATATTCATCCCCAAGCCGTCATGCCATCAGGACATTGTGAATATACATCAGGAGTTTTTAATGATGCTTTGTGTCGTTTCGATGTCCCCATCATGAGCAGAAAACACAAAACATCATTTAACACTGCTACTGAAGACCACAGCCGGAGGAGTGAGTCATGAACTCCTTTAACACTCTCAGTGTCTGGTTCAGTGGCAGTGCATTATGGGATGTCGTCATCGTTATAAGATGGCTTCATGAATGTACATGAGAATCATATTTAAATGTTTGCATGGCGGACAGACTTGTGAAAGTCTCTACATCCAAACACAGTATTTACCCAGAATTCTTTGCTGCTATATGGAATGTATTTGTAATATAAGATTGTCTTCAATAAACCGTTAGATGTGCTGAGATAAAGATATATTTAAAAAGGTCGTTAAAACCAAATCTCTCATCATTTCTTCATCCTCACGTCACAAAGTTCTTTCTTCTTCAGAACACAACAGAAGATATTTTGAAGAACGTCGATCATCAAACAACACCGAACTCTGTTGACTTCCATTGTACGAACACAGAACCACTAAGACATTTCTCAAAATATCTTCTCTCGTGTTCCACTGAAGAAAGACTTGCACGCAGATTTACAAACACATGAGAGAGAATAAATGATGAGAGAATAAAATGTAGAATATGGAAATGAACAAATGCATGTTGTTGTGCTGTCTGTGCCCAGCAGGTGGCGCAGCCGCAGTCTTTACTCGGATCTTCTGTGTGATTTTCTACTTGTTTAAGCTGCTGACTCTCTGTCCTACCATAAAATAACATATCAATAAATGTATGTACATGACCAGAGAGATGAGAACTGAATCTGATGTTTCTTCTTCATTCTTGTGTAGCACTGATGTTGTGTAGCACTGATGTTGTCTAGCACTGATGTTGTGCTGGAGTTTTGCAGATGTGTTTGAGATGGGTTTGTGCTCACAGGTGCTTGTGGTCTACAGTTATTGAACCGGATGTCATATGTGGCGTCTGCGCTCTATATGTGAATATATTAACAATTACAAGAACTCCACAACACACGCACACACACACACACACACACTCGCACACGCACACACACATGTTTTTCACACATACAGCTATCTTTATGAGGACATACATTGACACAATGCAATCTCTAGCCCCTCACCCTGACCATCAGAACTGAGGACCTGACCCTAACCTGATTATAACCTGAACCCTAAAACCAGGTCTTGACCCTCAAACAGCCCTTTAAGAGAGTGGGACTCGTGACCAGAAGGTTGCCGGTTGGATCCTCAGGGCCGGCAGGTAATGATTGAGGTGCTCTTGAGCAAGGCACCTTACCCCTACTTGCTCCCCGGGCGCTGCAGGGATAGCTGCCCACTGCTCCGGTGTACGTGTGGTCACCACTTGCTGTGCGTGTGTTCACTACTCACTGGATGGGTTAAAAGCAGAGGTATATTTCGGGTATGGGTAACCATAACTGACAAATAGGTCACTTTCACTTTAAAGGGGTCTCAGAAAGTGAGCACCGGCCAAAATGTCCTCACTTTACTCTCTTAGTCCTCACTCTGCTGGTGTAAAACTCAAACTGGTCCTCATAAAGATAGACGTACAAGTACACACACACACACACATGTACACACGTACGCACAGATGAGCTCATTTCAGGTTAGATTTATTTTCGTTGGGTTTTATTGAGTTATTGAGCTTGAGTTGAGTCTCATGTTCATGTGAACTGCTGGTGAAACACAAGAGCAACTCTTCATCACTCACTTCCTCTTCGTCACTCACTTCCTCTTCGTCACTCACTTCCTCGTCATCCTCCTCATCAGAGGTTCAGTGTGAGAGTCAGACGACACTCGCCGGTTCACGGGTATGTACATCAAACTTCTCTTTCAACTTCAATTTCCTTAAAACAATTCTTAACTTACATTTCAGAGATGATGTTGATCTTCTGCTTGGTTGAGGTTTCATTTTGACTCATTATTGTTATAAATAATAATTAAAAACGCATCTGTAGTGAATGAGGTTCATTCATGAGATTTTCATCTCATTTTGAATCAAATTATTATTTTGTAAAAACTTTTAAAAAAACTCATCAAAATGAAACACAGCAACTCAAACAAATAATAAAATACAGTAGAAATATGAGAAAGAAAACAACAACTTGACCCTCTTTTAAAGTAAATACATGAGAGCGGCTCAAATTGATCCGTAACCGAAAATATATATATACTGTATCAATGAAATCTATATTTATATGTAAACACCTTTATCCGCACTGTCAGATTTCCACAGTTCCACTTGTTGTCTATCTATAAAGAAATCTACTGTGTTGTTCATCTTTCGAGTGTAAGTTTATAAACTACATTTACTGTTTGATCATTATAGAGAAAATGTTCAGTGCTCTCATTCAGTCACTTCACATGAAAGCGTCCGCTGAATACATAACTGTAAAGTTCTAAAGAGTCCAGAGATGTTTCTGAGCCGTACAGACATGAGAAACAGATGAGCCTTCACATCATGGCTGGCGTTCACATTCACACAACAAAATGGAGGATTGCGATCTGTCAACAGCCGCTTAAGCTTTTGTGTTTCTATTCACAGGAATCAAAGTGAAAATAACATCACGTACACAAGAGAAGAGAAACATGGACAGAAGAGGTTTGATGTGTCTCCTCTGCCTGCTGACAACTGTGAGCACAGAAGAGTCACTCTCCACCACAGAGCCTCCCTCTCCTCTGTTCATTTGAAGAGTCAGTTCAGAGTCATGTGTTCATTCTCATGTGTTCATTAGATTGAAGAGTCATGTGTTCATTAGATTTATGTGTTCATTCAGTCATTAGATGAAGAGTCATGTGTTCATTAGTTCATTAGATTGAAGAGTATGTGTTCATTAGATTGAAGAGTCATGTGTTCATTAGATTGAAGAGTCATGTGTTCATTAGATTGAAGAGTCATGTGTTCATTAGATTGAAGAGTCAAGTGTTCATTAGATTGAAGAGTCATGTGTTCATTCACTGTACACTCTAAAAATATAATATTTATATTTGACCCAACGATGGTTTGAAACAGCCCAACATTTGATTGAACAGTGTTTATTTACATTTTCATTTGCTTCTAGAGCTTTCCATCAAGAATCCTGTAGAAGGTGAAGAGAGTCTAGCGCTGGAGTGTTCTGGAGGAACGTTTGAGATAAACCAAAATAAAACATTGACTCTTTCATGGGATGCATCTGGAGATTATATTTGCAATGGGGACAATAGTGAAAGCGTCACAATTACAGTAAGAGTCCGAAGTAAGTAGAACTCCATAAATCCCGGTTTGGTGTTTTCTTCTGTATGTGACGTGTTGTGTTGAAATGTTTGTAGACAGTGAGGATCTGATCCAGCTGGACATCATGACAACCGTCTCTATAGTGCTGGGGGACATCGCAGCGACCGTTCTGATCGGATGGGCCGTTTACAGCATCTGTGCTCAACCCAAACCCAAGAACAACTATCAGAGAAATAAAGGTGTGTTGACATCCACATTCTCATCAACAAACAACTAAACCTCCTGTGTGACAGCTTCAGAAATCATGAAGAAGAAGAAATAACATAAAGAATAAAACAGTCATATTTATATTAGTCACGCAAAAAATGAAGAGACCGTTTTTCTATGTATAGGTATGAGTTCGGGTAAAATTATAATTTTTCTTTCATTCTGTGAACTACTAACAACATTTTTTACCAAATTTCAAATAAAACATTGTTACATCTAGAGTTTTTATTTTTCAGAAGTCATGTTTTTTATTGTTATCATGTTTTTATTGTGTTTTATTGTGTTAGTTAGCTGTATTTTTTGAGTTATTAGGGCTTAAATCAAAAGAAACCAACTGCAGTTTGATTGAAATGAATTGGAATGCAGAATAAAAAAGATGATTTTTGAAATCTTTTATAAAGGGAGTTATCTCAGTTTGGAAATAAACTCTTGACTTTGTCTCTGTGTGTTTGTCTTCAGCATCTGACAGGCAGAATTTAATCAATAATTCAGGAGGAGACACTTATCAGGTAAAAGTTTCGTCAGTCATAATGTGTCAAATAATGTGAAGCTGATTTCCATGTAAAAGATGAATTGATCATAAATATTTTCTCGATGTTCAGCCGCTGAGCACCCGCTCGGACGACTACAGCACGCTTCAACCAACACGCAAGAATAAAAGCCGAGCTGTTTCACCCTAAACACGACATCAAGACAACATTTATGTTCAATGACCCAATTCAGCAGAAATGTAGTTATGACTCGAGCTTCTATATATATCTATTCATATTTAGACTCGCACTGGATTATTCTGAACACAAATCTTACATTTATAACGAATCTCTTTTCTTCTAACAAAGTGATGACGTGAGATTAACATGAAGAGTGACAAATAAAGATTTCCAAACGAGGAGGAAAATACAATATATTCATGCTCATATCGTCACGGTACTTCTGAAAGTTCTAATCGTTCAGCGAATGGAAAAAACATAATAGTTATTTAATGATTAAATACAGGACTTATACTGCACCTTTTTAATCCTTTTTATTACCTAAGCAAAACCCAGCGACAAACATAAAGGTGTCTAATAAAGCGATTCATGACAAATCAAATATGAAGATACGATGTTTCAGAAGGACAGAAGCGTTATGTATTGAGTAACATCACTTACCTACAATAGATAACTTGGTAACACTTTATGAAGCATTTATAAACGTGTTCATTAATGATTAATAAGTCATTTACAAATGCATTATAAAGCCGTTATAACTACATGAATAATAGCTGCCAAACAGTGAGCAGGTCTAAGAAAAACAACACAACACCCTTCAGTCTCCCGTCTGACAGCCTATATTACAAACAACATCAAGATGATAATCAATCTGCCTTTGAGTCAAATAAATGATGAATAAAAACATTTATTAAGCATAACATGTGAGTTAAAATGATTGACTATTTGGCAGGTATTTGGTTAGAAAAACTCTTTTTATTCATGCGGTTATAACGGCTTTATAATGTGTTTGTAAAGGACTTATTAATCATTAATGAACACGTTTATAAATGCTTTGTGAAGGGAACCTTAATGTTAAGTGTTACCGATAACTTGAACATTAAAGATGTTTGTTCGTTACAAACACATTTCTTATTGTTCATAATGTACAGATACGACTTTAGATTTTAAAATGTCTTAGTAAATATGACAAAAAACATTACTAACACCAAGAAATACAAATTAAGGTTTGTTTATTGTTTGTTCGTGTTCACTGAAGTTCATGAATAAAAAAACATTGTAATGTGACCGCCGCGTGTTAATAAAATAAATATATTTCCGCTGTGCTTTGACGAGACGAAATGAAAATCAGATCAAAGTTCTGAGAGTTTTCTCCGTTCACATCTCAATGATCTTGATCATATTTGCCATGTGCAGTAAATGTTGCTGTTGTAGACGCACGGACGAATAAAGAATGATGCGAAATAATGATTAACATTTACTTTCACTCTTTTGATGCGTGTTTTCTCTCATGAAAGATGTTTCCAGTGAGATGTTGAGCAAATGTTGCTGAATTATTAAAGCATCATTTCATGTGAATATTTGTCTGACGTTCATACTGTATATTCAATAAATATCCTTCTTTCTGTCAGAAATGTTTGGTGTCATCTGATCAGCATTGTTGCGTTGATAAACCGCGTGTGTTTGTGTAGTCTTGTTTCTCTAGGACAACACTTTTTTTCTGCTACAAATTTATTCTCAACATATGAAAAACACTTACACATTGAAGTCAGCTCAGTTACGAGGAACAGACTTCTTAAATATTGCTCTGATATTTCTCAATTCTTATTGAGGTTTGTGATGTCAGTGATGGCAAACTGAACTCCTTCAACAAATGATAATTCACATTTCACACAGCAGCACAAGTCATCTGAACATTTCTAGTGCTTCACATTTATTCAGAGTGCAGTAGATATACAACATATTATATATATATATATACACTATATAGTCATCATCTGAACACTTTTACTGTGAGAAATGATTCAGTATTACCTCTCAACGTAACATTTAATTAAAGACGAAAGTCACACAAAAATCTAAATCCTGTCATCATTTATTCTCTCTCATGTGTTTGTTCATCTGTATGCGTGGAACACAACAGAAGATATTTTGAGAAATGTCTCAGTGGTTTTGTGTTCGCACAAAGGACATAAATGGAGTTCAGTGTTGAATGATGATCAACATTCTGCCAAATATCTTCCGTTGTAAACAAATGATGATTCCGTGACATTTTCATGCAAAGGTCAACCTTACCATCATAAATACTGATAAATGTGATAAATGATAATTATCAGTATATTTACTACATCATTATATAGTTATTTCATGTACTGTATGATTATCATTCTTTTAAAAGCATGATTTTTCATACGCGGGTAAGTTCAGCTTTCAGAATGGTCTCAAAGATAACAGCCCATTTTCCTCCTAAATAAGCGCATGAAAGGATCATCTCTATCTGTTGTGTTGTGTATATAGAAATCCTCTGAAATAAGTGTCCTCGTCACCTCAACAACACGTTTATTTCCATCATCTTGAACAGAAAACTGGTTTATCCACTGATATTTTCTGATGTCTGGAATCTGTCGTCAGGGGTTTTTAGGAACATATGAACAGATGGTTGAATACATTGACAGCAAACACATTCTCTGGGAAGTTTCTGAATAAAGTGTCACGTCTATAACACTAAGATTGCCCTGAGAGACTTCTCATTACTCTGTTTTCTCCGCATGTTTGTTTCACATGGAAATTGCAGCGTTTTGTTTGTTTTTCAGATGATATGTTTCCAAAGCCAGCAGTTTGTTCTTTTATTACTTATAAATACATTTCTGATGTTTTTTTACTGCGGTGAGGTGCAGAGCATCAACACTCAGATCTACACACACACACATCCTGTTTGTACACACCACACACCTATCTCATCTGTAAAGGTTCAGCTTTAGAAAGCACAAAGGCTGCAGTCTACAGAAAGCGAACGCAAATGTATTTTCCATTCTGAGCAAACACAGAGAATCACGTCAGCCGTCAATCATCTGGAGGTTTATTCAATTGATTTGGATGATAAGATGATCAACACTGAACTTCATTACTCTTGTGAAATGAGAAACATGTACATCACGTGTCACATCGAAATGAAAAAGATTTTATGAGTTAGAAACCTTACGACATAAGAGAAAACATGCACATCACACAGTTGTTGAGTTTGTGTAGAAACAGTATTTACAGGAACTCTCGTGTTTCCACGTTCTCAGGGTTTTCTCTCTGAAGTTACAGAAATGAGTTTGTGATGTTTCATGAGCAGAAGTTTCCACACACAGACACACACACACATGTATTGTGTTAGTAGGTGTAACATATGTCACGCAAAGTCAATGTTTCACAAACTATTCGTAAGAATGACTTTGCTTTGGTTTTCTGTCGCTGTCAAAGGGGAACACAGTCTGCGTTTCATCTACTTGATTCCTGCGTACACATCACGGTTTTGGGTCTTGGGGTTTAGGGCCTGAAAGTAAAATAAATAAAAAATTAATATATATATATGTGTCGCCTATTTTTCATTTACTACCTTTTACACATCTATTGAAAAATATTGAAAACACTTATTTCATTTGAACATACGCACCTCATAGTCTGGGTTTGGGGGTCTCGGAGCATTTGAAACTGGATCTGAAAGTGGATTTCATTTACGGTGACAATGTGACCAAGAATTATCATGAATAACTCACAAAGAGCCATGAAGGCAACGTGTTGAAATAAAAAGGATCCATTTGGACGTGTGTGTTGTACCTTTCTTTCTCTGTGTGTAGCAGTACACTAAAAGGATGATTCCTCCAGTAAAGAGTAAATCAGCACAGATCACCCCAGTGGCCATCGATCCGCTCAGCTCATAACAGTCCTTACACACTGACACAAACAGAGAGAAGATTGTGTGAGTGTTTGTGTGTTTAACATCGCCGTTATTTCACACATGTGTGTCCTCACCTCTCGCCTTGATGAAGAAATAATGTTTTATTTTATCCCTCTTGCAGGTGTAGAAACCTGTGGCGGTTCCATCCGGAGCCGGAATCTCAAGTGTCTTTTGATGCTCATTTATGACCCCGTTTTCAGGAGACCACTTCACTTGATCAGATGTTTTATGAGGACAGGTCAGAACCACAGACGAATCTCTGAACTCTACTGCAAGAGAAATGAGGACGTCGATACACGGAAGCCTTCTTACACCTGTAAACGGATCAAGTGTAGAGTTCTGATGTCAATTTCTTACCTTGAGCCAGATCTTCAGCCTGAGCCAGATCTTCAGCGTCACCGGGATCATCGGTCTGGCTGTGAACTTGAGCAGCAACTGTGAGCAACAGGAACATGAACTTCAGAAGATTCTTCATCTCAGAGATCTCTTGAATAATATTGATCCAAGAGATCGATGATCCGCTCTTATGTATTTCTATAGCTTCAAACACCAGCAGCCGTCGAATGTCTCAGACGCCCTCACGCTCTCTGTCTTCTGGTACAGGAAAAGCTCTATCTCTCACTCACTCTCTCTCTCTCTCTCTCTCTCTCTCTCTATCTCTCTACCAAGATGTAATGTGATGTAATGTAAATATATTAGTTTAAACTATAAAGTTGTTTTATTCTACATTCCAATTAATATCATTCAAACTGCAGTTGGTTTGTTTTGATTTAAGCAATAATAACTCAAAACATACAGCTAGCTAACACAATAAAAACAATCTAAATACAAGTATAGGGGAACCTTGAGTAAAAGTACAGATACCTTACAGCGAACACGACTCTATTTTCCTCATATTGAATTTAGGTTAAAAAAAGTTTTCAATTGAGTTTAATTAAGAGACACGTCTTGATTCTTGAGAGGGGCGATCGCATTTCTTTTCTGAAATCATCAGAAGACTGAACACCTCAAAATTGCAACAAATCATGATCGACACCATAACCCACATCTCTTACAAACACTCGAGTCTCAGTCGATCTCAAGCGCTCATAAGTAAATCAATATCCTTCAAAACAGGTCTGTTCATTGTAACATACATTATAAATAGAATAATGTTGAGTAAAAATCAAAAGTCAAAGGCTTCTTCCACTGGACATGCTGGTTTAGGCCTCATCGCCGGCTGAAGTCATGTCCTCATCATCTCACATTGACATCTACCTCGCATAAAGAACCCATGTTGACAAGATATAGTAGCTTCATATAATGCTTCAGTAGCCGCAGGTAAAGATGTGTGCCATGTGTAACAGCACGAGTCATTACAAATGTACTAAAGAGAACTTTATCTTTGATTCTCAGTAAAACTACAAAGTAGCCAAAGAGACACTTGAGTACAGTAACTCATTACATTTACTCCAACACCTCCGGTACACCTTCACCTGATCTCATATAAGCCAGTCCTTCAGCTTTAGTTCTGTGCTGTTTACATGTGTGTGTGTTTGGACCTGCGTGTGCGTGTCTGTTTCTGGGTGTTTCATGTTTTGCTTAAAGTCAATGGCGTGGTTTCCCGGACAGGGATTATTTTAAACCAGGACTAGGCCTTAGTTAAATTAGGCCCGGTTTCACAGACAAGGTTTAAGACCAGTCCCAGACTAAAATGAACGTGTGAGCTGTCTTAACTGAAAATATCTTTCCCAGAATCAGTCCAAATCAGTGCCCTTGTTTTGTCTCAAGATGCACATCAGTAATGTTGTTTCTAAGGCATTTGAATAAAAGAGATGTAAATTGTCTTAGGCCCGGGTTCAAAGACAAACCAGGATTATGCCTTAGTTAAATTAGAAATGAAAATGCAATAGAAAAAAACATTACCGATGTGCATCTCGAGACAAAACAATGACACTGATATATTTTAAAATATGCCAGGGCAAGTTATTTTCAGTTAAGACAGCTCAAAATTCATTTAGTCTGGGACTAGTCTTAAACCTTGTCTGGGAAACTGCCCCAATATGTTTCATGTACAGCAGCTTTGTACCAATGAAAATTGTGAAAAGGGTTATAGAAATAAAATCGAGCTGAGTTAATATGTTAAATCATCATTCATTTGACAAATAATAGGCACAAACACATAAATATGATTTAAATTAGTTGTGGCTTTTTCATCTGTATGAATGTCTAATGGATGAAAGTTGTGTCTGTGGCGCCCTCGTGTGTCGAAAAGTGTCAATTACAATGTTTCCAACAAAACGTTTTAATAGTTTAATACCTCTTGGAACACAAAGTAAAAAGCTTGTAATTCATTACATTTCAATGACTTACCACATCGGTATTTTTTATGACATTTTTAGAAAATGTATAGCTATCATTTTCTGTAGGCTGACTTCTTTCTTTGAACACAATCGGTTATCTTTTATGAGTTTTCTCCAGTAAACACGGAGCGATTATACAAACACATGTGGACAAAACAACTAACACACTGACGTGATTCAGCGAAGCGCAGGATTTCCTGAGGTCGCGTGAGCGCGCTGCACGTTCACGTGAGCTGCTCAGTTAAAGCTCCTGTGGCGTGATTCAGACTGTCAGTGTGTGTGATGATGGGACTCGTGTGCGCGCATCTGATGGGGACACTGTTGCTCAGCGCATCAGGTCAGTGTCTTCATCATCTTCATCACTTTCAGCACCCTTAGGAACACTTTGGGTGGTTTTATGACAGTAAAACTCTAGTAAGCATGTTTTTGGTGGATTGATTACAGTTTCTCCAATACTGTGACTATTATTGCCGTATAACACCACAATCTAACTCTGTATCGCGTCTATACAATAGGTCTACGTCCAATAATAAAACACGTACTATGTTCATCTTTTTACTTCATCGTGACTATAAACTAAACTTACGGTTCGCTTTTAATAGACAAAATGTTCAGTATTCTTAAAAGCGTCTGTCGAATAAAGAAATGAATGCAGTGTAAGTTGGGAGCCTTTAGTTACTATAATGATTTGTTGTGTTTGGTAAAATCACGGTTTGTTTTCGCACTTTACAGTAGGCTATAGATCAGCACGCGCTGGTGTTTATAATCGCGTCGCACGCACGCACGCACGCACGCAGCGCTGTTGTGTTCACGTCATTGTTCTTCTGTGTTTTCCGGCTTTTGTGAAGGGAAATTGATTCGTATTGTGTCACGGCTGGATGATTATTGCATATGTTTCCTGTGATTGATTTATGAACGATTTGTGTTTCCCAGCAGATCCGCTAAATATAATCCTATTGTGACGCTTGTGATTGACACCAGTCCACTGGGTTACCTGCGTGCGCATGCGCAGTTTGTTACATACACTAAATCAACCCGAGTAAGAGCACTGCATTAAAACATGATTTTAGAATCTGCACGCACCCGGACCAACAGCATCACCTCCATCACCTCCATCACGTCTCTGAACGGACCAGAGCTTTTGAGGACTTAAGAATTGTGTGTGTGTGTGTGTGTGTGTGTGTGTAGGCTGGCTGTGTGTGTTTGGCATGCGGGTGTCTACAGCAGGTGATGTTCAGGCCGTGAACGGTACAGACGTTCGTCTCAGATGCACCTTTCACACTTCAGCTCCAGTCAGACTGTCCAGTCTCGCGGTGTCCTGGAGCTTCAGACCCTTCATCCCGGGACCAGAGGAGACGGTGAGAAACATCCAACACTGCACGAGTGTGTGCATCTCTCTCTCTCAATGTAAGAAGTGTGTTTCATTGGCATGACAAAATCTACATGGGTATTGCCAAAGCATGTGCAGCTGGTCTGCGTACAAATAGTGCAAGTATGTAAACAAACGAAAAGAAAGATAATTACAGTAATAAAATAAAGTGTGATGTATGTAGTGCAACTTAAAGTGGTTTATTATATATGAAAATATATAAAAACAGAAATAGAGTTTAGTTTAAACAAAGATTTACAAAAGAAAATGTACATTTAGGTAGCAGAATAAAGGGAAATAATAATATAATGTTATGTACACTGTAACAAAAATTGCTGTAGTTATGCAGCTAGTTTCCAATAACTTACTGTAGATTTACGTTTATGTCATTTACTGGCAACAGTTTGTTCAAAGACAAATGAACATTAAACATGAATTAAGTCTTTAAGATTAAGATGAAGCAGGGCTCCAGACTAACTTTTTTCACTAGGAGCACAGTGGCCCCCAACTGAAAATTTTAGGGGCACAACCAGAAAATTTAGGGGCGCGTACCGTAAATCAACATGCTAACCAAATCTACTAATTTCCACTGTATTACTAATAAATACTTTAATAATAGATGCAGAAATTACAATGTGCTGTTTCAAATTCAGTGTCACATTTTATTCTGCACTTTTGAAGATGCAACAACAAGGTAAACTGACAGCACCATCGCTGTCATGACAGTACAAATAGTAAACACACCTCACAGCTGAAGTATTATGGCACCTTAAGTGATTATTTAAACTTATAAATATTCAAAGTAAAGACAGCTAAATAAGTTAGTGATATAGGTCTAAACATAATTTGAATTAAACTTACCTTGAGCATGTGCATGTTTCACTTCGATGTGGCCAATCAAAATATTCATTGGTTTCCCTTCGTTTAGGATCCTTGCGTATATGATTTCGCATTCCTTTGTTGAAACGTCGGTGTCCCCATCGATCATAATTGATAAATACGGAGCATCCTTGATTTTCGTGTAAGTCTTCACCTTCAAAGTATCCGCAATTACTCCAACGAATTGTGCGCATGCTGTATCGTTGTTGTATGTTTCGTTAAGTTTTAAGCCATTCTTCCTTTGAAGGTCGAGCTGGCTTTTGTATTTGGTGAAGGGTAGTTCCTCTTTAGCAACGAAGTAGGCCATGTTAAATTTCAACATCACCTCTGCCTCATCTGCGCTCTGATTTACAGTCATTTGTCTTTTAAAAGCAACCGGCAGTTGCGTTGCTTTCTGATTTATAAACATGTCACGACATACTCGATGTTTCAGGCTGAGATTGTGTTTAATCAGTGTATTGTGTTTAAACTGCGAAGTGCCTGTACCATCAGCAAACTTTGTGTTCCCCGCAGTTCTGGGGTAGCTGCTGCAGTATGCGCAGATCATATAGTTCGACTGCTTATAGTACCTCAGCCAGCTGAATTCTTTCAGCCAGTCTTCTCGAAAATGGTGAGCGGGCTTTTTTCGCCACACCAACCTCTGACTCTGCATCATCATCCGATGGTGACACTGTAGACTCTGGCACTGGTACACTAGCCGCAGGTCGGAAGAACGAATCAATAGTTCGCTTGCTCATAGCTCAGACGCGCGCACATATCAGGTTGTGATGATATTTGTCTCCGTTTCCTTCCCACAGATGTTTACGCGCGCTCAATTATCTCTAGGCCCCTCCCCCTCCACGCATTTTAGCCACTTACAGTGGCCATTCCCTATTCTTCTCACACGCATTGGCCGCCTCACAGACAGGCATCACTCAATGAAACGCGAGTGTGTGCTCGCGTCTCATGAGTATGTGTGCGAGTGTGTGTGTGTGTGTGTGTTTGCGTGCGCTCGCGTCTCATTGATTATTTCATTGCTCATTTCATTGATCATTGACGTGCCCCTTCCACGTTTAATGTATAAAAAAAATACGGAGGGTGGGGGAGGCAAATTTACTGGTAGCACATGTGCGACTGGATGTAAAATTCAGTCGCACACTCTCAAATTTTGGTCGCAAAATGCGACCATTTGGTCGCAGTCTGGAGCCCTGCTGAAGTCTTATGTCTTTATCTTTACAGAAAAAAACTATAAAATAACAGCCTTGTGCAAAGCATTTCTGGGAACCAGAAATCCTCCCTCATCAACCTTTTTCTGTTTTTTGTTCTTATTTTGGTTCCAGAATGTTTTGCACAAGGTTGTTATTTTATAGTTTTTTTCTGTAAAGATTTAAGACTCAATCTTAATCTTAATCTTAAAGATTTAATTCATGTTTAATGTTCATTTGTCTTTGAACAAACTGTTGCCAGTAAATGACATAAACGTAAATGTGCAGTAAGTTGCTGGCAGTAATACTGTAAGAATGTTTTTACGGTGTAGATTATATTGTAAACATCATGAAGTTTAAGAGTCGAGCATTTATTATACTGCAGAATCATTTTCTCGGGTTACTACTCACACAGATGCCTCTAAAGGCGTTCGGGTCGAATGAATCTCAGTTTCTCAAGCCTTGATTCCAGACGTCAGGGAAGTGACCTACACTCATAATCACCTTAAATACTTTTAAAATGACTGTTTGTTTTATCATCCCACCAGGTCCAGATGCTCTTTTTGCCTTAAGGTTTCTGATGTTGTCTTCACAAAATCTCTCTCTCAGCAGGTGTTGTATTACCACGAAAAGCCCGTTCCAAATCACGAGGGCCGTTTCAAAGGGAAGGTGGAGTGGGCCGGAGACGCCGGCGGCCGTGACGCGTCTATAGTGCTGAGGAAAGTGTCTTTTCAGTTCAACGGCACATTCAGCTGTCAGGTGTGGAACCCGCCGGACGTCCACGGCAACGTCGGCCAGGTGCGTCTACGAGTCGTCTCCACAGGTGAGCCCAAACGTGCACACATTCTGCTCACAAACATCACTGCTCAACACACACGTGAGGTGAGGTCACAGAGAATCACACGTGGAGTTTGTGAAGTGATGGGATTTGTGTCTTTCAGCTTCTTCTCTGAGATTGTGATTCTCTCGGCTGCCATTGGAGGCTCCATCCTAATGATCCTGCTCATGTTTATAATCATCACGTCTGTACGTCACTGTCACACGAACAAGAATCCAGAACAAAACCGCACAAGACAACCGCAGAAGGAGCTGATGATGTGGTGATCCATTCTTGGCTTTTCTTTAGCTCTGCTTGGCAACCGGCAGCCTCTGGTTTCTAGGTGATCATATTGTCTTTTCCCAGTATTTGTTGTGTAATTCTGCTCATCTGATGGAGATCTGCTTCTGTTACCTGATCTGTTCAGTGGTGGTGATGATGATGATGACACTGACATTATTATCCAGTCATGATGAGGAATGATGAACTGATAAAGCAAAGCGAGTGTAATAAAAAAGGTCTTTCATTGGCATGATGAAAATAACTTGCTTGTTTTTATTATACATTTAATTTTTCATTAATTGCACATAAACATGTTGTCAATTTCCAAAGTTAGGTTTAACTAGTTACTTAGTAATTAGTTACTGTAATTTAATTACTTTTCCTTTAAAAAAGTAAAGTAAAGGATTACTCTGATTTTGTCTGTAATTTAATTACAGTTACTTCAGATGTAATTGAACTTAATACCGTGTAATCTATACACTATATACTGGAATTGACATAAAAATTCAAAGTCTAACTTTAAAATGCATGAATTAATGTATCTTTCTTACATTTGAGTACTTTAAGAAATTTTATATTATTTATTTGAATGAATTAAGAGTAGTTTTCTGTCTATCCTTGAATCACTTAACTTATCAAGGTTGATATAGAAAGTAATAAGTAATGAAATACTTTTTGGAGAGAGTCATTTGTACAGTAATCTAATGTCACCATTGCATATGTAATTAGTAGCTAGTAATTCATTACTTTTTCAGAGTAACTTACCCAACACTGTCAATTTCTAGAAACATTAGATGGTATTAACACATGCATAAATATATATATAAACATTATTTACATTTGCATCATCTGTATATGTATTTTCTATACTGGATATATTGTTGTATTACAATTAAATTAAAGCATTATTATTGTTTTTATAAGGGCGCTGTCATTTAATAGGTGTCAAGCACTGCGGTCAAGCTGAAAATACACAGTCGGTGTTTAGATTCAGGTGCGCGACTATTGAGTGGTTTGGCTTTTAACCCTTTATTAAAAATGTAGATGTGTCTCATCAACAATAGTGGCTGCATCTAAAATGCCATAGTTCCTTACTATATACCAGGGGCTCTCAAAGTTTACATTCAAAGGTACGAATCTGAATTCTCGTCAACGTCAAAGGTCCGGTACAATTGTTATTACAAAGCTTGCTTTTAATAATCATTAAAAACAACTTTAAATAACAAATCACCTCTATATGAAGAGTTTATTTGCAAAAACAAACAACTCAGTTACATTTTTTTATCTTGTTTTTATCGTGTTAGTTAGCTGTAGTTTATATTATTATTTAATCAAAAGAATCCAACTGCAGGTTCATAGATTTTAATGTAAAATAAAAACATTGTTTTTGATTGAAACATTGTCATATGCTAATCCTCATATTCATGGCGTCATCTAGTCGTACTTGCGTTTACTGTCTTAACAGTTACATACAGTGCTGCATTTTTATACAACAAAGTGCAAAAAGCCATTGCCATTTACACATTTTATGTTTATGAAATTTACATTTATGCATTTTGGCAGACGCTTTAGTACTTATTTTGGCAGACGCTATAGTATTTATGTTACTTAAAATGTCACTTTTAGTGAATCATGCAGCACAAATGTCCGTCTGGGCAACAAACTATGCGAATATTAGGGTTCATGTTCATATGCACACGCGCAAAACGCTCTCTGCCAACTGAAACCAGCCACAAGAGACGCGTCTACAGCAATACACGCGTTCTATTGATCGACCCCCTGCACTGGTTTGTGTGCGTGTACATGAGTGTTTGTTTGGCACTTGGCGGGTCCGGAACGAAGTTTGTTAAATTCATGCAGATTTAAAAATGCGGTTAAATGTAATGTTTCAAGAGAGTTGTTAATTATAAATAGTCTAAACTGTGTTTAAAAAGTAAGCTCTCTTGTGTGATATGTACCTTTAATGCAACGTAATGCGTCACGTGACTCAGCTGAACTGTGGGTCAGAGCATATGGATGCGAACAGGTTGTAACACCTGCGGCTTCTTCATAGGGTCCCAGAGGCGCACACGGTATTTGTTTATGTTTGTTTCTTGTTATTTTGTGTTATAGAGTTTATGTGCTTTCACGTGGGTGATGTAATGGGTTCTGTTTTAACAAACTTTTGAAAACTCATATTTTTAAGATTGCTTACAATATTTAATGGTTATTAACTGAGGTTTATATTGTGTTTTGTTCTTATTATTTATTAAATATTTCTATTGTTACAAAGCAGCTGTACATGAAACATATTGACTATAAGCAAAACATATAAAGTTATACAAAAACAGACACACACACACCGATTCAAACACACGCAATATGCACAAGTACTAACACACATAGACACATGACATAGACATCGACCAATAGGCAGAATACAGACAAAAAAATATTAGCAGAAGTTTACAGTCAAAAGCATATAAACCTCTCTCATAAGTTGTGATGAAATGACAATGCAACACCTCATGCTAATCTCTGGTCCACACTCCAGTACAGTAGGGAGCAGATATGCACCTCAAACGGAAGTTGCCAGCCACAAGCCATTGAAAAGGAACAGAAGAAGAATTACGGCACATGATCACGTCAACACCGGATCGCATTCATACTACACCCATTCAGAGAAAACAGTACCCATTTAGCCCCGTTAAGTATACTTACTGACATTGAGTACATACTCATTGAGTATGCCATTTCGGATTCAGCCCATCTGCGGTTATTTTTGAACGCGCAGGTAAGCGATGTGACGTACTTCCTTTTTGTCTTCCGTTTCATTAGCCGTTTGGAGCGAAACAATAGAAGTGGTGTCCGGGAGCATCCTCAAAACACCATGACAACAGCTCTGGTGAATATTTTCACTCCTGCGATCTGTTACACAGTGGGAGGATGAAGTGGCCTGACATATCATATGAAGATATATTGAATTATTTCTCATTGGCTATTTTCTCTCGGAGTTGGCGGGTCTTCGATGCACAACTATAAAAGCACAGAGACATACCAGTACATGATGCTCAGTGGGAAAGTCGAAAGTCAAAATTTGTACATGACATCGACCACGAATTCGTGTTTTTAAAAGCAGATGAATCCCAGTCAAAGTAGAGCAATCATAACTGGATCCTCACAACTAATAACGGAAGAATGTAGATGGCCAGTTGCTCTTGTATCGCAGGTCTCCACCGAGCTGCAGCATCCATTACAACTTTCTAAAAACATACCGACCAATAACTGTCTGCACCCACAAAAATAAGGTGGTACTAAGAGCTCTGACAGATATCGAGGAGCCAAATCATTCAAGGCCTTATAAGTCCGCAGGAGAATTTTCTAATAAATTGGAAATTTCACAGGAAGCCAGTGCAAGGTTTCTATGATGGGTGTAAGGTGCACAACATTAAAATGAACAAAAATTATATTTTGATAATAGCACACGCTACTTTAATTGGTGGCGTCTTTAACAGACTTTAACAGCAGTATATCATATCTCGGGTCAAAGGTGACAGTAAAAGGATCATGATGGGAATAGCCAAACCAGCGTTCAGACAGTTTTCCTTGATCAATGTCCTGTAACGGTCTTCCAGTTTCTCACTGTCAGGGAGAAATGACAGCATTTAAAACCAAACTGCGAACAGCAATTGAACGCTCACTGTGTGACGTCACCAGCATTGCTTGTGAAAGAGTGTTTATCAGAAAGCATAAGTATCTGTATTCACACTCCTGGCCTTTGAGATGAATTCCAACGGGATGAAGCTCACAGATGGGGATGGATGGATGGATGGATGGAGGAGCCCCTTTGAACTTTGGCTTGAGAAGAAAAGAGAAACACAAGAAAACATTAAGACGGACATCTTAAAACAGCATCTTCAGTATCTGATTCTATCAATCATATCAAAGGTCAAAAGTTCAACTGGGGTCAGATTAGACTGTGTGAGTCCTTTACAAATGCATTATGAAGTGATTCTAACCAAATACCTGCCAAATAATTCATCATTTTTAACTCACCTGTGTAAATGCAAATAATAAATAATACATGTATTATTGATTATTTATTTGACTCGAAAAAAGATTCATTATTATCGTGTTGTTGTTCGTAAAATAGGCTGTCAGATGGGAGACTGCGGGGTGTTGTTTTTCTTATACGTGCTCATTATTTGGCAGGTATTTGGTTAGAATCACTCTTTTTATTCATGCGGTTATAACGGCTTTATAATGTGTTTGTAAAGGACTTATTAATCATTAATGCACACATATATAAATGATTTGTGAAGGGAACCTTAATGTTAAGTGTTACCGAAAAAACATTACTGGTGTTCATCATGAGACAAAACAATGGCACTGGCACATCTTCAGATATTTCAGGGCATGTTATTTTCATGTTATTTTCATTAAGCTCAAACATACATTGTAGTCGGGGAGTACCCTTAACCCTTTTCTGTGAAACTGGGCCTATATGTCTTTGCTATATATATACATATATATTTATATTCAGGTATTTGCACTTCTTCTCCAGGAGTCTTCTCCTCCTTCTAGTTGCATTTGAAAATGATATTAAACTTTGATATTTGAAATGTGTATTTTCTCTCTGACTCTGTCCTTCTCTTAGGAGTCGGTGAAGCCTGCAGCATGTCCGTGTAGCAGCTGACAGATACAACGTAGATGTCTGTTGTATTGTTATTTATTCATATATATGTATACTGTCTTGAATCTACCCCACAATACACAACAAAGCAGTGTCATGTTTCCTTATTTCAGAAATCAGGCAATCAGAGTGCAAACAGCGCCCTCAAGCGATGGGATTTGGTAACAAATACTGAGCCAACGAATACAGAGCTGGAAAAGACACAAATACATAAACAAACAAATTGACAAGGAAGAGTATTTATAAAATAATACTCTAATGAAGTATTTATATATTTATAAAAATAATTGGTTTGATAGTTTTTTGAAAACATGAATGACATTATTATAATTAAAAAATTAGAAGTCAGTCTGTCGTTTTGTGATGTGATATATAATGTGCTGCTGGACTTTTTGTGTATGTCGAGACTACAATTATTTGTTTTTGAAGTTTATTAAAACACTAAATGTTGAAAAGTGTCACTCTTATTTGTGTGCGCGCGTGCGCGTGTTTTCCTGTGAACTTCCTGTTTCACCTGTTCGGCAGGTATCAGACGATTCAACATGGAGGACAAACACAAACCTGCGACATAAACAACAGACAAACAGGTTTATATTCTGTGTAATGTGATGATATATGAGCGGAACTCGACGATGGTTTCACACAGAAGCTCGTTTAAAGGATTATCGTCGTGTGTTGTCTTTGTGTGCGGTAAGTTTGGTTTGATTCGACACGCGACCTTTCACCTCGTCAGGTTCCCCCACAAACAAACTGCTTTAAACGGCACCTTACATCTGACCAACTTCTGAAAGACTGTTAACGGCGTTTTTAAACCAGTTACATGTTGTTTTGTGTGTTTAAAGCCTGTCGATCTTTTTCTGTATCTGTTGGTTAAAGCAGTGAATTATTATACAGTATTAACATTACGATTATGAGTTATATAAGTTTAAATACTGTAATTCATGTTCACGAGTTTATTAAATGGAGAGACAAGTGTCGTTTACAATGACTGTCAGTGTCTCTAAACTCAGTTCCCCACATAGATAACATTGTTCCTCTCAAACAGTGTGTTTAAGGTTCACTTGAATATCATTAGAACCGTATTGTGTGTTGTTTCTGTAGTTTGTTGTGATATGATGACGGGTGTTGTGTACACACACACACACACACACACACACACACACACACACACACACACACACACACACACACACACACACACACACACACACACACACACACACACACACACAGAGAGTTTCTTCATGAAATCTACATTTGATATAGATATTTTATTTTCCTTATTTCATTTGCTTATTGATATATTCTTTATTTTATATCTCATTCTATATGTAGAGAGAGAGAGGATGTTGTCACACACAGTTTCATGTGTTCGTGTTTTACTCAAATGAAACAGACAGTCTCAAGTTTAATGATGATGACAGTTACACAATATATTTGATATAATTATAAATATATGAGTCAAATATGAAAATTCTCTCAGAATCTGAGCGCAATGAACTGAAATGTTGTCGGTTAACACATGGAGAACATGAAGTATCAACGGTTCTTGTGTGTGTTTAGAGACAGTATTTATGTTGTATTTTTCCATGTTTAAAACCATATATTGTGTTTCTCGTTTATTTATCTCTTGTTCCGTTTAGTCTGTTTCTCTGGATTGTATGTAAAGCTGCTTTGGAACTGTGCATTGAGGGAAGTGTTTGCGTTTGTTTTCATGTAGTTCTGCTGAGTGATGTGTGTTTTGGTACACACTAAGGCTACCGCAGACGATCAACGTAAATAAGCAGGACCGACGACTAGTGGCGACCCCCACCTGTGTGGACTGCACATTCTACCTCCTACAAGCGTCGTGCTCCCACCAATTTTGTCCTCCCACCCCTGGTCGCTCGCACCGCCCCCCCGGACATCCCTTCAGCCCTCATAGAGTACTCTTTTTTCTTCCTTCCCCCGCGTTCGGTCCCTGGCCCATGACTTATCCCCCTCAATACTGTGAGCTGGCCTGCAAGTCATCTCCCACTTTGTTTGTGCGTTTCCTTTTACTGTTTTTTGATGGTGTGCTTTGGACTTTCACTCATAGATCACCTTTTCAAAGTCATATCGCATATCTGATTCTTACAAAGGTCTTTGTTTCCCGTTGATCATTTTACTCACTAACAACCAAATTGTAGGATAGTCTAGTCGGATATTACTTTAAACGCTCGGC
>VCII01000335.1:0-20728 GCA_006030095.1 Triplophysa siluroides | reverse complement strand
TGGCAGGTGGACACTATCCATTCTGACTTTAGTGAAAACGGGGGCAAATGTCCCCACTTCATTTTATGAAATAGGCAACCGTATTCTAAGTTTGGTGGACACACTTATAGAATCAAATCCTTATTATTGCATTATTGGAACCCTGTTATGCTCATGTTTTCACTGTACACATTGTCCCTTAATGGCCACTACAATTTGTTACATGCAACGCACAGAATTGCATCATTTAGTCATTACACTGCTTAAAAATTTAAAGTTTCTCACGAACTCATACAACGTGGTCCATTCCTAATAAGCTGCAGGTGGAACACTTCCTTAATGACTTATGAAAAACTGGGCATAATGTCACACCTTGCAGATGTCAGTATTAGTCCACACATATTAAGGTGGCTGGACACACTTTAGAATCATCTATTTGCATTATGGACCCTGCGATAGTCTGTTGGAACACACTTCATTTAATAGACATACATGCTCTGTAGCTGTCCACTCACAGAATTGATATTATGCTTACAAAAATGAAGTTCAACCACGTAACTCTCTTCCCGTGGTCCACATTTTCATATTAAACCATCAGGGTGGATCACTTCCTCATGTATAGACTTAGTGTAAAGAACGGTAGAAATTCACTCTGACAATTTATTTTTAGGAGCCACACACATATTTACGTTTTGTGGTTCACACACTTTAATACTTCTTCTATACTGCCATTATGGAACAACCCTGTTTATATCTAGTTAGTCCACTTCATAGACATAACATATATTTAGCATGCAACTCACAGAAATGCAATATCTTATGTCTTTAAAAATTGTGAATTTCCCAATAACTCACTCACGTGGTCCAGAGTAAACTCGCAGGGGACACTTCCGTATGACTTAGTCAAACGGGCAAAATGAGCCATCTCTGCATTTTATTGTTAAGGGGCACAACGAGAGTGTGGGATCACACTTTGAATGAATCTATCGTGCAGGATGGACCACTGGGGTAGGCCCGGGGGGGTAGCCACTTCTTTAACGCATCACTACAGATGTTAGCAGCAACGCCAAATCACTTAGTTTAGCTGCCAATAAATGAAGCTCCTCTTTCCATAGAAAAACAAAACAACGCACGTCCGTGACACTTGTGGGTCCCTAAGTCAAATGGAAAACTGCAGGTGGACACTTGCGAGTGGGTGTGCCATGATTTGTATCCTTTGTAGTTTTTTCGTTGATAAGTATGACTGGGAAAGTTTTTGTCCAATGGTATTGGCATATATATGGGATTGAAAGAGAACCCTTATATAAGAAGGCGCCTTAGTACACTTTAATAGACAGTACATTAGTGTTTAGCATACCAACTCCATAATGGGCTTCTTTTATGCTTAAAAAATGGGAAGTTCCAGCCTCGAAACAATAGCAACACGTGGTGGCGCATTCAGGTATAAAACCTGTCAGGTGTGACACTTCCTGTATGACTTAGTGAAAACGTGGCAATGTCCACCTGCAGAAAGTTTATGGAGTACTAGGAAGGCCAGCACTATAAGTTGGTGTACTCACCTTTAGATAATCATCTGGATAGTGCATTAATAGGGAGCCAAGCGTGTAATATCGTCTGTTGGTACAGCTTTTAATAGAACGATAAGCATAACTTATTAGCAGGCAGACACTCACAGGGGGCTGGGAGTGCAGTGATTTATGGGCTTAAAAAATGACAGGTGGGGTGGCCAAAAACGCCAACGAACTCACGTACACGTGGTCCATCATACTAAGCGGTTGCGGTGACCTTCCTGTATGCTTATGAAAAACTGGGCAAATGTCACGCTTCAGTTTTTGGGGAAATTTATGAGAATGGCGGACCACACGTATTAAGTTTGGTGGACCACAGGCTTTAGAATCGATAACAATATAAAAATGCAGTTGATGGACCCTGTTTATACCATGTATTGTACAAACTTTGAATCGACAGTAAAACTAGTTAGTAAGCACAACTCACAGGAATGCATATTTATGCTTAAAACATTTTATTTGAAAAAAAAAGAAAAGTCGGAAATTCCCACCACCGAACAACGGTCAACTACAAGTGTGGTTGCGCATTCAGATATGAAAGACTTGCATGGCGTGGGGAATCGCTTGTGTCGCACCTGCAGATTAAGTAGTAGTCCACAAAGGGGCATAGTTAGGTTGGTTGTGAAACACACTTTAGAAGCAAGTCTATATGCATTTTGGGGACGCCTGTTTTAGTCTGGTTGGTACACTTTAATAGACATACATATATTAGCAGCAACTCACAGAATGCATATTTATGCTTAAAAAATGAATTTTCCACCAACTCACTACACGTGGTCCTATAAACTGCAGGTGGACACTTCCTGTATGACTAGTGAAAACGGGGCAAATGTCCACCTGCAGTTTTATTTAATGGGCCACACATTTAAGTTGGTGGACCACTTTAGAATAATCTATATGCATTATGGACCCTGTTAGTCCGTTGGTACACTTTAATAGACATACATATGTTAGCAGCAACTCCCAGAATGCTTATTTATGCTTAAAAAATGAAGTTCCACCACGAACTCACTACATGTGGTCCATTCAAATAAACTGCAGGTGGACTTTCCTGGGTGCCAGTTTGTAGTCCTTTGTAGTTTTTCTTGATAATTACTTTTTTGTCCAATGTATTCATATATACGATTAAAGAAACACCTTATTCCCTTAGTACACTTTTATACATACATATGTTAGTATCATTTCACAGAAGGCTGAATTATACCCTAAAAAGGGTTGTCCACCAACTCACTACACACTTGGTCCATTCATATAAATTGCAGGTGGACTTCCTGTATGACTTAGTGAAAAACGGGGCAAATGTCCACCTGCCAGTTTATGAGACTAGGCCACACTATTAAGTTGGTGGACACACTTTAGAATCATCTATATGCATTATGGACCCCTGTTAGTCTGTTGGTACACTTTAATAGACATACTATTGTAAGCAGCAACTCACAGAATGCAGATTTATGCTTAAAAAATGAAGTTCCACGAACTCACTACATGTGGTCCATTCATATAAACTGCATGCGGTCCTTTCCACCTGCAGATACAGTAGTAGTCCACACATATTAGGTTGTTGGACACACTTTTAATCATCTATATGCATTATGGACCTGTTTAGTCTGTTGGTACACTTTAATAGACATACATATTTAGCAGCAACTCACAGAATGCATATTTATGCTTAAAAATGAATTCAAACCAACTCACTACACGTGGTCCATATAAACTGCAGGTGGACACTTCCTGTATACTTAGTGAAAAACGGGGCAAATGTCCACCTGCAGTTTATTTTAAATGGGCCCACACTATTAAGTTGGTGGACACACTTTTAGAATCATCTATATGCATTATGGGACCCTGTTAGTCTGTTGGTACACTTTAATAGACATACATATGTTAGCAGCAACTCACAGAATGCATATTTATGCTTAAAAAATGAGTTCCACGAACTCACTACATGTGTGTCCATTCATATAAACTGCATGCGGTCCTTTCCACCTGCAGATTACAGTAGTAGTCCACACATATTAGGTTGGTGGACACACTTTAGAATCATCTATATGCATTATGGACCCTGTTAGTCTGTTGGGACACTTTAATAGACATACATATATTAGCAGCAACTCACAGAATGCATATTTAGCTTAAAAAATGAATTTCCACCAACTCACTACACGTGGTCCATATAAACTGCAGGTGGACACTTCCTGTATGACTTAGTGAAAAACGGGGCAAATGTCCACCTGCAGTTTATTTTAATGGGCCACACTATTAGTTGGTGGAACACTTTAGAATAAATCTATATGCATTATGGACCCTGTTAGTCCGTTGGGTACACACTTAATAAGACATACATATGTTAGCAGCAACTCCCAGAATGCTTATTTATGCTTAAAAATGAAGTTCCACGAACTCACTACATGTGGTCCATTCAAATAAAACTGCAGGTGGACACTTCCTGGGTGCCATGTTTGTAGTCCTTTGTAGTTTTTTCTTGATAATTCTACTTTTTGTCCAATGTATTCATATATACGAATTAAAGAAACACCTATTCCCTTAGTACACTTTATTAGACATACATATGTTAGTATCATTTCACAGAAGGCTGAATTATACCCTAAAAAAAGGGTTGTCCACCAACCAACTACACGTGGTCCATTCATATAAATTGCTGGTGGTCACTTCCTGCATGGACTTGGCGAAAAACGAGAAATGTCCACCTGCAATTTATTTGAATGGGCCACTGTATGAAGTTGGTGGACATAAAAACTTATTAACAATGTTTTAACTGAAAAAATATTTATTTATATGTTTCAAAAACCACTTATTCAATGAGAACACTTTATTGTTCGCATATATGTTGGTATCAAATCATTTAATGCTCATTTTGACTATTAAGATAGCCTCTTTTATGTTCAGGCCTCATTTTCAAGCCTCATCCATTGAAATGAATGGGTTGCAGAGTAATACATAAAAAATGATATAAAATACTTTTTGGGCACCCACGCATTTGGCCTTTCATTATGTCGCTTGTGGGACTGTGACGCAAGTGACTGTGATGTTTGGGGTCTCTCTCGGGACCCCAGGGCCTTTGTGGAAATGTCCTTGTATACATTACATTTTCATGGATCACCTTCCCATGGTCTGTTCTATGAAGTCACTGACGCATACACGCGCTGTTATTACATTGCGTGCATGCTCCTAGGCCTGCTCTATGCACGATGCATTCAGTGACGCATACACGCATTCAGTGACGCATAGACTCTCCCTATTTTGACCTTTTGACCCTAAAACAAAGTCACAAAGTCGCCGACTTTTCCGCACGACCGGTGGATGATGGGCGGTTGCTTTGACCCGGTTTCAGATCGGTTGACCCTGTCGGGGCCACGTCACGAAACCCATATGGAAAAGCCATTCAAAAGCTATACGAGGAAATTTCCAGAAAGGTCCGAGGGGTCCCATATTTTAGATTCTGGCCCGTCGGGCGGCCCCCGACAACATATCGAGAGCACATCGCCCTAGAGGATTAGGGAATGTTTTTTGCACCCAATCACAAGATTAAGCACACAGCCTTGTCTCTCATATACCACTGAACAGCCTTGTGAAGCTTTCAGAGGTGGGGATGGGGGGTTTTCAGAAAAAGGTCTAAGAACTTTGGACATTTGGGGGATAAATGGGGGGCTTCTAGACAACAATAATCTGAAATATCCAGACCCTTCGGCCTATCGTTTCCCAACGGGAGGGCTTCCACCTACCATCTATGCCAATGCGTTTTCATTAACTGATTCGTGGACACTCTCCCTATTTTGATCTTTTTACCCCTAAACATAGTCACAAAGTCGCCCGGCTTTTCCGCACGACGACCGGTGGATGATGGACGGTTGCTTGTGACCCGTTTCGGATCGGTTGACCCTGTCGGGGCCACGTCCACGAAAACCCATATGGAAAAGCCATTCAAATAAGCTATACGAGGAAATTTCCAGAAAGGTCCGAGGGGTCCCATATTTTAGATTCTGGCCCGTCGGGCGGCCCCCGACAACATATCGAGAGCACATCGCCCTAGAGGATTAGGGAATGTTTTTTTGCACCCAATCACAAGATTAAGCACACAGCCTTGTCTCTCATATACCACTGAACAGCCTTGTGAAGCTTTCAGAGGTGGGGATGGGGGGTTTTCAGAAAAAGGTCTAAGAACTTTGGACATTTGGGGGATAAATGGGGGGGCTTCTAGACAACAATAATCTGAAATATCCAGACCCTTCGGCCTATCGTTTCCCAACGGGAGGGCTTCCACCTACCATCTATGCCAATGCGTTTTTTCATTAACTGATTCGTGGACGACTCTCCCTATTTTGATCTTTTTACCCCTAAACATAGTCACAAAGTCGCCCGGCTTTTCCGCACGACCGGTGGATGATGGACGGTTGCTTGTGACCCGGTTTCGGATCGGTTGACCCTGTCGGGGCCACGTCCACGAAACCCATATGGAAAAGCCATTCAAATAAGCTATACGAGGAAATTTCCAGGAAGGTCCGAGGGGTCCCATATTTTAGATTCTGGCCCGTCGGGCGGCCCCCGACAACATATCGAGAGCACATCGCCCTAGAGGATTAGGGAATGTTTTTTGCACCCAATCACAAGATTAAGCACACAGCCTTGTCTCTCATATACCACTGAACAGCCTTGTGAAGCTTTCAGAGGTGGGGGATGGGGGGGTTTTCAGAAAAAGGTCTAAGAACTTTGCACATTTGGGGGATAAATGGGGGGCTTCTAGACAACAATAATCCAAAATATCCAGACCCTTCGGCCTATCGTTTCCCAATGGGAGGGCTTCCACCTACAATCTATGCCAATGCATTTTCGTGGACGACTCTCTAAACAAAGTCACAAGTCGCCCGGCTTCTCTGCATGATCGGTGGATGATGGACGGTTGCTCATGTCTATATGCTATATGCGTGATGCATGCACGTGTGGTTATTTAAGCATGTGCATGCGTCACGGTCGCTTATATGCATGATGCATTCAGTGACGCATACAGCGCATGCATGTTTTACGGTCTGCTCTATGCGCAACGCATGCAGAGCGCGCACGCTACACGGACTGCTCTATGCATGACGCATGCAGTGACGCATACAGCCCGTCACGTTCTGCTCTACGCATGACGCATGCAGTGACGCATGCAGTGACGCATGCAGGGCGCGCACGCGTGGCGGAAGGCCTTCCACCTGTCACCTATCCAATACGTTTTTGATAGGGGGTTTGTAAACAGGCCACTCTAATTAGACCTTTGAGGATAAACTGAGCGTTCTACAAGTTGTTGCTAACATATGTGTGTCTAATGAAGTGCACTGACTGAATAATGTGGTATTTGATGCATTTAAAATGAATATAAAGGCACATTTTTGCTAATAAGTGGGTTGTCCACCAACTGAATACACGTGGCCCATACATATAAACTGCTCGAGGAACTTTCCCGCAAGGCCGGCGGAGGGTCCGACGGGCCCGAAACCTCACGGGCACTTGCGTCCCGGTCCCCCAAAAGACATACCGAAAGGTCAAAAGTCCTGGTCCTCCAGAAGTATTTTATAACCTTTTTAATGTAAACTAAAAAGCACAGTGATTTCAATGGCAGACACTTAGAAATGAGGGCTGTTTTAGCTATGTACTCATCCACTTTTAAACCCTTAAAGAAGAAGCCACGGACCCGAAACTGCAGGGCCTGATTCGGGGGTCCGTGACAGTGGTCGCTGAAAGGCTCGATGTCCTCTGACCTTAGAAACCTTGTTTTCTGGACCTTTGTTCACACCCTGACCTTCAACATATAAGATTCCCGATTTTTGTCAAAACTGAACATTTTACGTGCTGTTTCCTAACCTGTGTGTGTCTAAAAGAGTGTTCTCACTGAACAGTGTCGTTTCTGACACCTAGAAATGAATATATACACTTTAAATATTGTTAAAAAGCATCATGTCCACCAACCTACTACACGTGGTCCACTAATATAAACCACACGTGGACAGGCAATGCAAAACACACTAGAAAATGGATCCATTTTCTAGGCAGAACACACTGGAAAATGGATTGCATTGATATTGCTTTTTAACAATGTTTTAAAAGAGTCAGAAACAACACGATTCATTGAGAACACTCTTTTAGACACACATATGTTAGAAACAGCTCGTAAAATGACGAGTTTGACCTAAATTCTGTCATCTAATACGTCGAATATGATGTTGTCCACGTGCAGTTTATCGAATGGGCCAGGAATAAATGCTTGGTGGACATTGCACAGAATGGGCATTTTAAACGTGTAAATATTATTTTTTTGTTTTAAAAACCACAAAGCTCGATTGCCACGCCCCCTCAGACAAACATATGTCAGTCCCGAGTGGCAAAACGCAGGTTCTGGTAAAAGTAGTTGGGAAGCGGACAGAAAGTGGTTTGGTGGTCGGGGGCGTGGCCATGGAAGGGTCTGCGGGTCGAAGGTCAAATCGGCACCCATAGTTGATCAGCGGACAAATAGTTGTTTCGTGGACGCTGGCACCCATGGGCAGTAAGCTGGCACCCGCCCCCCATGCAAACAAATGAGTCGTGGTACTCATATCATGTTGGAGGACGAGCGGGGAAGCCGAACTACATGGGATAAACCTGTGAGGGACGCATATGATGTTCGTGGACAGAGGGCTTGGGGGTCTCCGAGGGGTGCCATGGCGCGAGAGCGCCCCTAGAGTTGTCCTCACACCCCCTATCCGGGGCCAGCAGAAAAAGAAATGGTCTTACCACAGGGTAAGGTGAAATCACCCACTTCCCATTTAGATAGACGCTACGTGTCAGGTTTTTTCACACTACGATCCATCGCAACACTATGCGGCAAATGGCAATTTATTTGAATGGGACTTTTTCCACGAACCCCCTATTTGTACTTCCTCCTGAGCTCGACCCCCCTGGGGGGGAGCTCGGATTCGTCAGAGTCGGATGCCAGTCTCCCTCCGATGCTGCGAACGACATCTCATCTATGTCACACATCGTTTCCGAGTGCATGCCTAAGGATCCGAACGGTATGCCACCGCCGGTTGGGGAACGTTCAGAAGAGCGAATCGGGGTGCGATCGGCCCGTGAGCACTTGGCTGGCGGGTTTACGTTCGCAGAGTTCCCCATATCACTAACGCTGCTACGTGGGTGGTCATCGGGGCCGTAGCCACAGATGTCACAGCCCGGGTAGCAGACGAAATGGTGGCTGGTTCCCGTAGGAAGACAGCCACCCGTGACCGCAATTTCTGAGTGACAATCAGTGCGGGCAGTGCGGGCAGATGTGTCAACGAACGCTGCTTCAGTGTGCTGGACGCCCAGACACCTAATGCAGCGATCGTGTCCATCCCCCTCCTCGATGAGGGTGCCGCACCCAAGAGAACAGCTGGACATGCCGCGCTGGAAATGCTCAGTCCTAAAAAGGACCTTTTAGAAAAAATCTCTATCACCTCCGGAACCGCCGAGACGCCCAGGAGAAGGTCGCTGCAGGAAGGGACGATCCGCTGCTCTGCGTCGTAGATCCGGCGAAGTAGAAGAAGAATTCGTTGAATTATTTTTGTTCGTAGTCATGAGCGAGGGCTCTGAAGAACAAAAGGTGAGTGAATGCTGCACGCCGGCTTCCTTTTATACCGGACATCCGGGGGCGGAGCCCGGCATGCAAATTTCATTCGCCAAATTTCATTGGCCTTTTCTATAGTAGTCAGAGTTGATTGGTTCTCAAGGGCGAACCCCATCTGTCGTTCTCGACACAACGTCGAGAGACCGACAGAAAGGGAACCCAAATTTATGGTTTTACAAAACCAAGGGACTCTAACCCAAATTGGGACTCTAACCCAAATTTAAATTTATCTGATCAATAAACCTCAATCATGCGTTTTTCGTGAAACGTTCATCAAATCCAACACATTTAATTAGTTTTTTTCAATAGCAGAATTCGAATAAACAGGTCTCTGCTTACCTTTTATTTGTTAGGGCGCCCAATGTGTTGAATCTAATTCCGTCTCATTCACCCCTGACTTGTCAATTCGTTCAGAAATCGTCTTTTTCTTCAATCACGTCGGGGTCACCAGAATTGTTGGACTTTATAGGCGTCCTTGCATATTCAAAAATTGAAGGGAGACGATTTCCAATGAAATGAGGTTCATTAACCAGATAACAAAAAAAATACAGCATGCTGGGTTGTTGGACGAGAACACTCCTCTGTCCTCTCAAAAACCAACAACCCCCAAAGTACTGGTCACACAATATATATGGTATGTCACGACGATCTCTCTTCTGCAGGGGCCAGGGGTCTCCCTTGTTTCCACCAATCACCAACTTCTGCTTTGTCCTTTTGGTTCCTGCAAAACAACATACCACATACCTCCCCCATCCTTCTACACATACCACATACCTCCCCCACTCTTCTACACATACCACATTCCTGTTGCAAGCACCTTAATAACGCACACAGGCCCTCACTGCTTTCACAGTGCAGACCACACGATGAATGAATGTATGAAACAAAAATATATCTTCACACCATAAGAAACACGCAATAAAATATGTAATAACAACAGTAATATCCCTCAAAATACATATACATTATACACACATACATATATATTTAAATGAAGTAGACCTTACTGTTTCACAATCGCTGCTGTTAATCGCTGCTGTTAATCTGTCTCACATTTTTGAACATGCACAGCCAGGGGTGAACAGGCATGTCTGTGTGACATTTGGCACGTGTGGCATTCGCCATTTTTTCAAATTCTTTGGATGAGTAGGGTAAAGGGAAGACGTACAGACTGTTTTGTATTGGCATTATATATAGACAGCCTTTTCCTCCAGCAGTTTTAATGAGGTAGGACCCTGTGTATCCTTTACCTTCTGGTCCAACAAAATGTTACTTTCGCTGACCTGATCCACATGAGGGACAAAGATCAGAAGCCTAGCTTAGCCATTATCAGTTATGTAAGTAAATGAAGACCACAAATATATGTTTCTTCACCACATTCAATATTTAACTCTAACATTAAAATAAATTGCCAAGTTAAACACAACAACACGTGTTCAAAAGTAATCACTGTGAAAATGATCTAAGATCCCACTCAAAGTAACAATTCAGTGTAGTGATGTAGTGACTACATTTCAGTAGTCTGATGTTGAATTCACAGTGAAACTTAGAACAGAAATCAACCAAGCTTTCTTACCAACAGCTTTATAGAGCATCCGGGCTCCCTCCAATGACTCCATTTAATGGGTAAGTCTCCAACAACAGTTTGGAAATCTGGTGGTATTAAACACACCTCAAGCTTTGTTAAGATGACAGTGGCTACATTAAAAAATAAATCTACAGTATTAGTGATACAAATTAAATATATAAGTAGAGTAATTTAATGTATGAAAACAAATATTTAAAAAAAATGTCAAATATTAAAGCAACACTTTTTGAGTGGTAGAACAACTCTTAAGCAGTTGAATTCTACCTGTGCAGCCTCATAGCGGCCACGAGCACACTCTGTAAGTTATGTGTTCTGCATTCGACGGTACCATCAGCTTACTTAAACAAATTCACGTCTATTGCGGTGCCAACAGGGAAGCTTATGCAGTGAAATTATTTAAAACACTGGTAACGTCTCGGTTACGACTGTAACCTCCGTTCCCTGATGAAGGGAACGAGACGTTGTGTTGAGAGACAGACTGGGGTTTGATCTTGAGAACCTATCATCTCTGAGAGGAATTTTTAAACGCCAATGGGCTTGGCGAATGGCATGGTGAATGGTGAACGGTCATTCACTCACCCTTTGGGGTTAGGAACCTGAGAGATATCTTCCGGTCGCTGCAGTAGATCGGCGAAGTGTTGTGGCATGAGTTTACAGTCGTAACCGAGACGTTCCCCTTCATTCGGTCTCTCGACGTTGTGTTGAGCGACGGACTGGGGACCTATCTTTACACGCCATGGTGCTGCGCCGTATAACGACCTCAAGCGGAGCGACACTGACTAGACTAGCGTGTCACAAGTGAGCGCTACAGCGAGACGTAATCTTCCAGTGGGATCAGTATTGGACATACTGTGAAGCCTCTACTGACGGTCATCACAAACGGTGTAGTTTACCTCAAGTAGCGAGGTGCCTTCCGGACCGCACTGGGAAAAACACTACTCTCCTCTTGGAGAGTGTGTTACGGAGACCACATCCTACCACTAGGGGAGGTACATGGGGAGACACTAACATGGTCTCCCAGTAGGGAGAACACATGCGAGAATATGTCAGCCCGAGTAGGGGAGACAGAACCCAGGTGGGGGTACCACCGGAGGGGAGGTCACAGATTCACCAATGGGGAATCAGGAGTGAGGAAATCAACATACAGGACTACCCCACAGGGGAGTCACTGCGTACGGGGCAATAGTCCTAGTATAGGGGTCCACCTGAGTAGGGGCGACTCTACCAGTACTGGACTTGGTTCCAACAGACCGCTCCGCCCGGTCTGTTACCAGAATGCCAATGATTAGTGATGGATGGAATGCCTATACTTCACCTAAGGGGGACAGTAGGGAGGCTGTATAGCGCACTGGACTCACCTGAAATGGGGAGAAGGTGCTTTCGCAGGCGTACGCCTAGGCCAGAAGCCTGTCCTATGGCGGTAGCGTGTAAGACATGGGTTGACACAGGCACCACTCGGAGGTTGTAAACCTAAGTAATGGCACCCACAATCCAACGCGCCAATCTATGTTCGGAGACAGCCTTCCCCCGGTGCTGTCCTCCAAAACAGACAAAGAGCTGCTCAGAGCTTTTAAGGCTCTGTGTGCGGTCAAAATAGACGCGCAATGCGCATACTTGACACAGCACGTTGAAGGTTGGGTCTTCCTCCCCGTAGGGGAGCGCCTGCAGGTTCACCACCTGAACCTGGTGACCAGGTCGTGCTAATCAAGAGACTTACCCTCCACAAGATTGTGATGTGCTGCAATAGGGGCTACATGCACTCTCAATGTGGATCGGGAGAGATTACTCTCTAGTCTCTGTTTGTAAAAAGCCAACACTGACCCGATCAGGCAATTCCGTGGGTTCTCTCCGCGGGGGAGGAACACCAGGATTAGACGAGACGCCGCTTATACGCGTACAAGCCTAGTGGCGGGGGCTCTAGCCTGCAGGACTGTCTCTCTGACCGCCGGCGGCAAGCCACTCAAACTCTCCTCGTCCCATCCAGGGACCAGGCATGGAGATTCCAGAGGCCTGGGTTGGGATGCCAAACCGTGCCCTTCCCCTGCGACAGGAAGTCCTTCGCTAGGGGCTCGCTGAAGCGGTCAACCTCGCCGAAGCGGCAGTCGCGCTCAGGAAGCAGACGGGGTTGCGGCTACATTCCGGAGAATGTAGACGACTGTGACCGCAACACCTAAATCGACAAGCCGTGCCACTGTATGCTGCAACCCCAGCGTGCAGTAGAGGTGTCGTGGTCGTCAGACTCGCGGATGAGTCTGTTATACCCAATAACACAGCTGCAAAAACATGCCCAAAGACAGTGCAAACTGTGAGTGGAAATTGCTCTTTTAGAAATATCTACAGCTCGGTGGCGGACTTCCCCTGGGTGTCTCGGCAGCGAGCTGCAGGGAAAGTCTGCCAACGAGAGAGGAAAGTCTGCCACCGCGAGGGGAAAGTCTGCCACCGAGAAGGAGAAATTCACTGCTTCGCGTCGTAACTCTAATTCTAGAAGAATCTCGAAGAGATGCAGCTTGACATGTATGTCACGCAGGTTCCGAAAAACAAAGGATGGGTGAATGACCGCCGTCATCTTCCTTTTATACCCGTATGTACAGGGCGAAAACTGGCGTGCGCGTGCCATTCGCCAACCCCATTGCGTTTTAAAATTCCTCTCGAAGATGATAGGTTCTCAAGATCAAACCCCAGTCTGTCTCTCAACAAAACGTCAAGAGACCGACTGAAGGGGAACAGATGTAAATGCGCTTATGTGGGGGAGCTTCTTCCTTGAGATGCAAACCTGGCCATACTCTGGTCCATTGAATTTCCTGATGCAACACTAAGGGTCCGCTGCGGTCTTATTGCAGATAACACACATTGTACCCCTCTACTCCCGACAGTTACAGACCTGTCTCTCTCCTCCCATACTGCTAGCAACCCTGTCATCGCTATCGAATCTCAGGCTCTCCCCTCCGCTGGTTCAAATCCTACCTAACCAACAGATCCTTCAGGGTGTCATGGAGGGGCTCGCTGTCCACTGCTCACCACATGATCACTGGGGTCCCTCAGGGATCGGTGCGTGGACCGCTGCTTTTTTCCATCTACACGATATCCTTGGGACCCATTATACGGGCATATGGCTTCTCGTATCACTGTTATGCTGACGACACCCAGATCTACATCTCATTACCCAGACGATACCACTGTAGCAGCTCTTATTACAGCCTGCCTCAAAGACATCTCAGCTTGGATGAAAGGACATCACCTCCAGCTGAACCCTGCCAAGACAGAACTACTCGTGTTTCCGGCACACCCCACCGTGCAACATGATCTCACCATCCCTCTTGGCAATACCACAATCACTCCTTCCAAAAGCCAGGAACCTTGGAGTCATATTTGATGAACAGCTGTCTTTCCATGATCACATTGCAAAGACAACACGGTCATGCCGATATGCCTTATTCAACCAAGGTTAGACCCTATCTCACTGAGCATGCGGCACAACTCCTTGTCCTTGTTCCTGCAAAGGCTATCAAACCGCTCCAGCTGGTTCAGAATACAGCAGCACGTCTCGTCTTCCAACAGCCCTAAAAGGCTCATGTGACACCCCTTTTCATCTCTCTCCATTGGCTACCGGTTGAAGCCCGTATCAGATTCAAGTCACTAATGCTTGCCTACAGGACTATCACTGGATCTGCACTGGCTTACTTTCACACCCTCCTGCTCTCCTACACCCCATCAAGATCCCTGCATTCAGCAAACCAGCTGCGTCTTGTATTGCCTTCCCATAAGGGCAGCAAATCGCTTTCCCGCTCATTCTCATTCAGAACTCCTTCTTGGTGGAACATTCTTCCTAACTCGGTCCGGTCAACCACATCTCTCACAACATTAAAAAACTACTTAAAACCCATCTCTTATGAATACTTGACAGACAAATAATAAGAAAAAAAAACACTAATCCTTTCTCTCAACAGGTAGTGGTACAGCTTGTTGAAACCAGTAACTTGTATTGGCACCTACTGTATTATGGCTCCTGTATGACATATCGCTTATTGCTCCCAAAACTCTTCGTAAGTCGCTTTAGATCAATAAATACATACTTACAACAGCTACAGTACAGTAGGCAGACTTAGCCCGCAGCTGTTTCATGCATTAAGGCCTTAGACCGTTGGCTTGTAATATGTTTTTGTCATTTAATAAGTTGCCAGCTACAGGTAGTGTTCCAACATTTAAAAACATGACCCAATAGAACAATTCAAAAGGAATGAAGAATATGGTCGGACCGCGGAGTTGAACATCAATCGTTAAAAGAGATGAAGTTCCGGTGCTGCGCACGTGGTCCACTACGCCACCGAGGCTGACACCAATGAGCAATGCATTTCACAAACATAAACGCACACGTTGTGATGAACGTACTCGCTAAACAATATGCCACTCGTACACATATGATAAACGAAAAGGAGGATAAACGCGCCAAATGGAAAAATATCACATAATGAAAGTCTAAGCATTCGCAATAAAGTTAAAAACAGGAAACGTTATTCAGATCGATATTCTACTACAAATGTCTTTCTGTTCATTTTAGGGGCTGGACTGAGTAGAAAAGGCTGGGCTGATTTTAATATTATAGAAAACGCCGCTTTTTACGGCGTCTTTGTTACACGGAAGCGCTGTAATTTACGGCGTACTATGGAAGTTCAAACGGCGAAATGAACGGCGTTTCGCATTGTAATTAAAACGCCATTATGATCGACGTTTCTACGGCGTAAACGCCGTAATTTACAGCGTCTGTATGTCTTAAACGCCGTAAAAGCAGGCGTCTTCTGAACACCAGGCGTCTGGTTGATGGCGAAATATGACCCAAACGGCTTTCCATATTAAAGCTACCTCCGCCTCGGACGTCCGGGGGATTTCGAGCGCAGCAGCGACACGTGACCGTTACGTCTGACGTCTCATATCTTACGTCTGACGCCTGAATACAATGGGATTTTAACCAGACGGCAGGCGAGCTGCGTCAGGGTCAAACACCTTACATAACCATTATTAAGAATAAACTCCTACTTCACAAAAAAAAAATATATATATATATATGTTTGAATTGTTTTTTATATTATTATTAATCTTTTTAATATTTCCCTTGCCCCGGTGCTCGCTAGAGGGCGGAGCCTAGTGCGTTCGCACCAGATGCACCGCCCAAAAGACGGCTCTAGGGGTCTCACATATACAATTATACGAGACTATATATAATTAGTCAGTGAAGTTGCCTGCCTACTTTACCAGCTCAGCCAATCAGAATCAAGGACCAGAACTGACAGTTTTATAATACATCACAAAGAACATAACAGAAAAATGTCTGAATTGTTCAGTTTTGGGTCAAAACAAACAAGCAGTGATAGCCTAACATGTTCTTATTCTTCTATGTTTTTCAGTCACACACACCCTGTTGAATGCTCCCTTGCATCCAGTGTGGAGGTTCCACTTACTGTTCCCTCAGCAGAGCTAAATCCTCAAGAGCAATTTGGTCCATGTCTGATTAACTCTTTCCTGCTATTGACAGTTATCATATCTCGTCATTTAAAAATCAACCGTTCCCTGCCAAATATATATATCTTATCTGTTTTTAATAATTGTTCCGAGTGTAATCTGGGCGGAATCTTTGACAAAAAATGTCAATTATCTCAGCTGTTTAATCAAAGTGATGCATTTTTGAAGAAACCAACCCACATCTAAGGGGTGATAAAAAAAGAACAACTGAAGATGGAAGAATATGGTTCCCCTTCAGTCGGTCTCTCGACGTTGTGTTGAGAGACGACTGGGGTTTGATCTTGAGAACCTATCATCTCCGAGAGGAATTTCTAAACGCCAATAGGATTGGCGAATGGCCCGCCCACGCCAGTCTCCGCCCCGTGCATACGGGTATAAAAGGAAGATGGCGGCGGTCATTCACTTACCTTTTGTTCTTCGGAACTAGTGCAATTTATGTTGCATGTTATTATCTTCGAGAGTGTTTCTTCTCCTGCCGGTGCGACGCGGAAGCAGCGGATTCCTTCTCGTGACGGCCTTCCACTCGACATTTCGGCAAGTTACCACAGAGCCTATTCTAAAAGAGCATATTTCTCCAGCTGTTGAGCATGTCTCGCAGCTGTGTCCTTAGGTGCGGCAGACTCATCCCCGAGTCAGACGGCCATGAAACCCGCGTCACATGTTTGGGCAACAGGCATGTTGAAGCCGGTTTCGTTGATTTGATATGTTCTGTCTGCGAGGACATGTCTATCAAGGTGTTGCGGTCACGGCTGGCGACGTTCTTCGGGACTGTTGCCGCCATCCCGCTCGCTTGTCAGGCGAGTCTGACTGCCGCTTCGGCGAGGTCGACCGCCTCGACGAGCAGCGGGGATGATATGGGGATCTCTATGGATGTCGCCCATACCCCAGTTCGCTCACCTGGTGCGTCCCCGATGGGCGGCGGTGGACCGTTCCATAGCGGGAAGGCTCGTAAACGGGATGAGGACGAAATCTCTGTCGCGGCATCGGACAGCTGCCTACTGGCATCTGACGCGGCGATCATCGGGTTGAGGTGCGTCACGCCCTCCCTGAAGCGCTCGCGGCTGAACGAATGGTTTCTGGGGGTGGGGCGTGGTGAAAAACCGCGAACCACCCAGGTGCCGTTCTCCCGGAGGTGCATGAGGAGCTCACGAGGTCGTGGAATGCGCCCCTTTCGGAGCGTTCCACACTCATGAGCTCTACAGCTGTGACTTCCCTGGAGGGCTGAGCGGCCCGAGGCTATGTTGACGTCCCCAGGTGGAGCGTGCTGTAGCGGTGCACCGTGCCCGCAGACGGCTGCCACCTGGGGCGTCGACCTAGACTCCCGTCCAGAGCGTTTAAGCTCTCCTCGATATTCGGGTCGAGGGCTTATAACGCTGCTGGACAGGCTGCCTTCCGCCCTCCGCGCCATAGCGATCCTCCAGGTCTTTCGGGGTAAAGCCCTGAAGGACCTGGATGAAGGGGAAGCCTGGACCCCACTCGCATGAGTGAGTTGCACAATGCCACAGACCTCGGGATCCGTGCCGACGAAGGCCAACGGCAGGGGCACTGGGTCGGTCGATTCCCACTATGGTGGCCTAAGGAAAGGCATCTGTGGCTAAGCCCGCCTTTGGACGGCGCTATCTCGCAAGCCAGGCTGTTTGGAGACACCGTGGAGGACGTCATTAGTTCTCCGCGGTGCAGAAGCAGACTAGGCAATACCGCAGATATTGCCTCGCCGCGGCATGACCACCCACAGGTCGTCACGTCCCCGAGCGCAGCCTGCTTCCGACAGCCCCGCCCCTCCGCAGTGGTGCCTCCGGCGCAGGGCTCTCCCAGAGGGACAGCCTGCCCGAGACGCAGACCAACGCGGAGGAGAGCGACCCCCCCCCCCGTCAGCCCGCAAGGGAGGACCCCAAGCGGCCCTGACGGGACGAACCCGGGAAAACATCGGGTCCGACTCTGCCATTCTCCGCGGGGCGGGACGGACGCTACCTGCCTCGTCTCCCTTAAGTCCGGGCCTTTTCCAAGGCCCACACCCACCTCCTCATTAAGAGAGTTGTCTTCCCTGGGTCCCTTCCTCCACAGCACCCTCAAAGCAGACGGTGGTGAGGATGGATAAGCGCGCCAAACACAACATCCACGCGACGTTGGTCGACCAGCGCCACAAAGCAGGTAAGTCAATTAAAGCCGTCAACCTCCCCCAAGGTGCGAGGTGGGACTGTTCTATCAGCCATCGAAACCAGCCCTCCCAGGTATGGTGAAGGAGATCGCCCTCTGACCCCGTTGTCACGGTGCATCAGCCCGTCACGTGGCTGGAGAGGACGACCATCTCGGTTATACGATCCAGTTCACCATTGCGCCCACCGAAGTCTCGGGGCATTCCTCCCGAAGTGCGGGTCGCCGCCCGCCGGCGAACATGTGTGGTCGATTCCGTCCCGATAACCGAGATGTCCTTGGGGTTACACCCATACTTCATAGTGCCTGAAAAAAGGGGGGGCGGGCAGCGCCCATCTTGGATCTGCATCTCCTAAACAGGCACCTCCGGCTGCAGTTTAGGATCTTGATGCAGGTGCACATCTTGGATTCAATTCGTCACCAGGATTGGTTCGTGGCAATCGACTGAAGGATACATATGTCATCCTCCTCGACACCGACCGTTATGCGGTTCGTGCTCGAGGGAAGAGCGTGGCAATACCAGCATCCAACCCCGGTCTGGCCCCTGCCTCCTCGGGTTTGTATAAACTCAGTGAGGCCGTCTTGTCCCCTCCGGGTACAGGCGTGCGTCTCAGCTGTCCCGGCGACTGTTGTCTTGGGCACACTCGTGAGATGTTGGGTACGCGAGGACCTCGTGCTTCGGCACCTAGACCGTCTCGGGCGTCAGGTCAACTGGGGATAAAGAGCCTGCTCACCCTAACGCTGAGCACCTCTTCTCTCGGTATGGAACTAGACTCTGTCTGGATATCAGCGGCTCACTGTGAGGAGAGCCACAGTCAGTGCTGCACTACCTGGCACGGATCAGGTAGGGTCCAGCGGTCCTACCGAAACACTTCAGAGGCTCCTGGGGCATGTGAAATCCTCGGCAGGGGTACCCCGCTCGGGTTGATGTCCATGTGACCAATTCAGCAACTGGCTCAGAGTCGGTTCCGGGAACGGGGTGGCACCCCGACGCTAGGCGGATGACGGTTACGCCTCAGTGCCGGTTGCACCCTCATTCCTGGTCAGATTGACCCTTCCGAGCAGGGGTTCCGCTCGGGCAGGTCGAGGCGCGTCGTGGTACGGCTGACGCCTCCCTGAAGGATGAGGGCAGTGTGCAACGGGCACGCAGTAGCGGACTGGACGGGTCCCAACTGTGACGGCATATTGTGCCGGGAGTTGTTGACTGTCCTCTGGCAACTGAGGAGGCTGTTGCCCCTAGTGCAGGGACTTATGTGCTAGTCCGGTCGGACAGCACATTTTGCCGTGGCATACTCAACTCTCGCAGGGGAAGGGCACGGTGTGGCCCCCTTTCCAGGCCTCTGGATCCTCCATGCCTGGTCCTTGGACGGGACGAGGAGAGTTGATGAGCGGCTTGCCGCCGACGGCCATAAGACCATCCGGCTGGCTAAGCCCCCGCCATGCAGCTTATGGCTTACGAGTGGCGTCTCTTCTCATCCTGGTGTTCCTCCCAAGGAGAGAACCCACGGATTTGCCGATCAGAGTTAGTGTTTGACATTTTTACAACAAGAGACTAGAGAGTAACCTCTCCTCGTTCCACATTTATGAAGGTGTGTAGCCGCTTAGCCGCTCAGCACGATCATCATGTGGAGGGTAAGTTTCTCGTCAGCTCGACTGGGTCAACTAGGTTCCTCTAGGTGCGAGGAGGGTAAATCCACCTCGTCACACCTCTTGAGCGTTCGAGCCCCTCGGAAGAAGCCCATCTTCCTCGGTTACGATGAAGACTGCGGCTCCTGACGGCGCTCGCTCCATCAAGAGGATGGTGAACCTCCAGGCTTCCGTGTCCCGGGGTGCCTGGAATTGGCCCTGGTAAACTCTCACGTTGATCTGAGACCCAGGCCCAGTTACGTGCCCAAGGTTCACATCACTATTTCCGTCAGATGGTGAGCCTGCAGGGAAGAAAGACCCAACCTCTACGTGCTTGTGTACACGCGCATACCGCGTTGTTTCATTGACCGCACACAGAGCCCTTAGAGCTCTGAGCACTGCTTGTGTCTGTTCCAGAGACAGCCCCAGGGGAGGACTGTCTCCAAACAGAGTTGGCGCGCTGGATTGCGAATGCCATTTGGGTACCAATCCTCGGTCAATGCCTACTTGTAGTGAGAGCCCACTCCTAACGGAGTGTGGCCTCCTCGTGGACATGGACCAAGGGCGGCCACTTCTGGCAGGGGACATGTGCAGTGCTGGGGTTGGGCTACGACCAGTACTTATTAGGTTTTGCAAACCTCTGAGTGGAAACAGGGGGGC
>VCII01000336.1:314147-359606 GCA_006030095.1 Triplophysa siluroides | reverse complement strand
TAGTTTTAGCGTGTTTGCGTTTGTTTGGAGATTAGCCTGGACTGATCTGCCGCTGGGGTTTGGACCCTCCTTACAGCCTTCTTCACCGGTTGGGATCACGAGTTAGCCTTTTCCCTCTGGACACTGTTTACGCCTCGATCGACTCTTGTCTGTTTCTTCTCTGGATTACCTCCTCGGTCCCTGTACGCACCTCGACCGATCTTCCGCCTGCCTGACCTCGCCTCTGCCTCGCCCTTGGACTCTCTGCGCTTGCTCAGCAAATGAGGCAAGAACAAGACAATAAATGACTGTGTTATTAAACAAGTGTGTTTATTTCGTATCTGCTTTTGAGTCCTATCCTTCTGTACCTGACACTGTGAAAAGGGCCAGTGCTTGAAGTGGGGAAAAAAGGGTCCGGTACTCTTGTGCATGTTGACGTATTGCAATGTGCAACTATTACCACATTGTATTTGGACATATTGCTGTTACAACATATGTAATTACTTAAGGAACCATTTGCCAAACAATTGATTTAATGTTAAAAACAATTGACCCCCCCAAAATAATTTCGGTCATTTAATTTCCTGTGATAATGGTTCTGCAGTCTATTTAAAAAAAAAAAAAAAGAGTAACGTGGCAAACGACGTTTGTTGTTTTTACTGGTCAGTACTTCTTACTTGGGTTTGTTTCGCTGTGTATAGTGTAAATGCAGATATCGGATATGGGTCACAAAAACGGAATTGGGCATCAAGAACTTCAGTGTAAACGGGGCGTTAGACTACGTTCACACTGCAACCAAAATCCGTTTATTTTTGCTCCTATGCGACCAGATCGGTTTACTGCATGACGGTGTGAACGGGACAAACCACATGGAATCTGATCTGAGCCACTTCCATATGTGGTCCTAAATCAGATAAGGTCCGATGTTCGGAATGCGACCTCAGTCTGAACGGTTATATCGGAATTGAGCATTAAGGCTTGCAGTGTGAATGTAGTCTTAAGAGATGTGTTTTCTGCTTGCAGGTTTAGCTGGGGCCTCAACAAAATATTTAAAAAATCTTAAACGAGTTTTAAACTGTGAGAGACCACAAACAGGAGAAAAAAAATCCTAGAATTAATTGTTTTCCTCCTATAATGTGTGGTGTGACGTGATGAAGAAAGCACACCACACACCAACAGATTCCTCACTGTGAACACAGGAAATCTTGCAAATTCTCTCGAGATTTCAGAATAAGCTTTTTATTATTTCACTGTAGGTTATGATATATGTCTTCAATATATACAAATGTGTACATATAACCTTTCATGTGATATAAAAAATATTAGTTATCGTTGAGAAATTGCTCAAGGATTGTCGTCTAAAGCATTTGAGGTGGCACAGCACTAAATGTAATTCTATTCCAACTCAAATATAAAATCTCAGGTTTAGAAATGGGTTTTTCAGGTTCAGAACTAGGTTCCATAGGACTACCAGGCTTCTCAGATGTAGAAATGGGATTTTCAGACGGGAGGGAAGGACTGGGTTCCACACGATCACCAGGTTTCTCAGATTTAGAACTGGGTTTTTCAGATAGGAGGGAAGAACTGCTCCATATGACTGAGCTGGCCATCATTTACATTTACATTTATCCAAAGCGACTTACATTGCATTATCCTATACATTTATACATAGGTATGTGCAATCCCCTGGGATCGAACCCACAACCTTACGTTGTTAACGCAATGCTCTTACCACTGAGCTTCAGGAAAGAGTCACAAGACTGCCATGTTTCTAAAGTTCAGAACTAGGTTTTTCAGAGTGAATTGTACTTAAATTCTCAAGGTGAAGGTGAGGTGGAAGTTGCACAGGTGATTTAACACATGGTTTTTGAAGCGTAGCAATGGCAGTGGAGCTTTAACAACAGGTAAGTACTGAGTTTACTAGAAACACCTTCACTCAAATCGTGCTGTGATACCGGCCCGCGCACACCCCGAGAGAGGACTGCTCCAGGAATGCAGGAACAGCCGAACAAAAATCAGATCTGAGCAAAAATTGAGCATTAAGGCTGTCAGTGTAAAGGTAGTCAAGGTAGTCAAGGTGTCCAGTTCTACTGACTGGCGTTGCCTATCCCTGACCCAACTATTGATAATATGACTAATTAATGACGTTGGCACGTTAATGAGGCGCCAGGTGTTTCAAATGTTTCACTGTTTGCCTTTAAAAGTCCTTCAGTATCCAGACTGTCAGTGTTCGTGTGCCTTTGGGGATTTGTGTGTTTGTTCTCAGCAGCTCAGTTTGTGGCGAAACGATGGGCTTACTTCAGTTTATTCTCCTGGTGGTTCTTTATCATCAGTTCACATGCAGTGGTGAGTTGGTTTTTGTTTAGGAACCAATATTAAAAGTTGTTGTGTTATGTCATATTTGAGTTAAGAAGGGCATGTGTTCTTTCAGTGTTTGGCTCTTCAGTTGAACATGGTTCCTCAGAATCTTCAGGGAGTGATGTTGGGAATGTAGCTGGAGACAAAGGTTTGTATGTCGTTTCATGTCCCAAACATGTATGCATATCTTTACTCTGCTTGAAAAGCCACATTGTGTGCTACTGAGGTCAGAAGATGATGATTTTATTCCCGTTCAACTTGTTGATTTGATCATTGTAGGCAACTTCAGTCAGAATGCTACTGCTGAGAAATCTTACACCAATGCTAACTACACAAGTCAGTCACAATGATGCTTCTGAGGACTCTTTAAACACCACCTTCAGTCACAATGATGCTTCTGAGGCTTCAGGATGCTTCTGAGGGAATGATGCTTCTGAGGAACCAACACCACCTTCAGTCACAATGATGCTTCAGATGATGCTTCTGAGGACTCTTTAACCAACACCACCTTCAGTCAGAATGTATAAAAACAATTGTCTTGTTTTTTTTTTTTTTCTTTGGATCACTTTATTTTTAATGGTAAGTTGTTCTGTCAATGTCTATGATGTATTTCAGTTACTAGCCTCAAAAGTTTGCTTTTATCGTACCAAATTTCATAGTCTATGGAAATGAGCTTATTCATATTCACAGTGTGCGACTGACCACCAGAATCATGGCTGCATTTGCTTGTTAATCCAAACTCTCATCTATGCGTGATTTATTTTTAGGAAATAATTTTGCTACATGAACATCTGCACTGTAAAACAGAAGTTGACAAATGAGCTAGTACGTTTCCTTATTGTTTCTTCAGCAAAGCAAGCAGTTACAGGTTTGTGGGGGGATGAATTTTTGAATAAGTTTATTGTACTTATTAATGTGGTTCATTTAGGTTTGGAAACATTGTTGCGATTTAACAGGGTTCATATATAATCTTTCCAGACAATCAATAATACGAAGGGACAGTGTCTCTGTCAGGGCTTAAGCCTAATCACAGACTAAAATGTTAGAAGTGCCAGTGCGCTCACCACACACACCAGCTATCGGTGGAGAGAAGAGAGATCGAGCCAATTCAGAGGGTGGGGAATATTTGAAGGCCATGATTGACAAGGGCCATTGGAGGGAATCTGGCCAGGACACCGGGGTTAGACCCCCTACTCTTTACGAGAAGTGCCATGGGATTTTTTATGGCCACGGTTTAACATCTCATCTCAGTAAAGTGTCCCCATCACTACACTGGGGCATTAGGACCCACACAGACCACAGAGTACCCATCCAGGTACTGACCAGACTCAGACCTGCTTAGCTTCAGTGGGCAACCAGTCTTTGGCTACAGGGTGAAATGGCTGCTGGCTATATGTTTTTTGACAAGTTGACCAAGTTAAGCATGAGAAGACGGCACGTTTAACATTGTAAAGAAGTCAGAATGCATGAAACACTATTGCAGGGCCGCTTTAAGAAACTGTAGGAGATTCAATGAGGAACGATATTATTTAAACACTATTCTTCACCAAATTTGTAAGAATTAGGAGCCTGGATCACAATTATAAGTAATATATTCTACTCCACCCTTTGTAATGGAAACAAATATCAACCCAAATTGGTATGAATTTAATTAATTATGATCAATTGAACTTATCTGGATCAAATTCATGATTTGGGGAAATCATGTTGCAGTACGAGCAGGTAGCAAGAATCTGCATGTTTAGGGACTCTGGATTTTGAGCATGGACGACAAACAACTTCACCTCTGAAATAAAACAGGACTTTATAACCTAGACTAGATCATCTAACATACACACTGTCATATAACTTCACACAGTTATTTTTAAATAATTACTTTATTAGAACACAGCGTGTGTTAGGCTCACATGTCACATACTCTCGGCAACCGGAACATACCCTCCCATAACATCCGTACGTCGTATAACCTTGTTACACTAAGCAGTATGGGTAATATAGTGAACTCCACATCATCACAAACACACATACGGTTTAGCATTGGAAGAAGGTTGAAGCAGAGAGAAGAACAGAGCATGAATTTATGGCAGTATTTGATATTCAGAAGATCAATAGCCTGAACAAAACATGTGTTTCTTACTTGTAATGCACCTTTGTTAAAAGGATTAATGATGCTCTATGCATCCATTAATAAGACTAAGTCTGATACTTGCATGTCTTGCCCATCAAAAGAAAAAAAGTGTCCTGATGCAGTTTGTGGCGGCTCCAGTTGATCTTGGCTGGAAGATCAGAGAGAACCAGTTTTATGTTTTTATGCAGAGGATCTGTATCTGGAAAGACGAGGCCTGGCACAAATTTATGGGTCAAAGGTGAAGTCTTCTAGTCCATCCTTTAGAGATTCCTTTAGATAGAGTTCTACCCTTGTAGAGGGGGCACGGACAGAACCCGAACGAAAAGCAAAATGCAAGAAGAGAGTGGAGAGAAAGAACCGAGCCCCCGCGAACCGAAGAGACTCTTCTCGTGGTCTCTTTTAAACTGTAAGGATATAACATCCTACGGATGTGACTGAGCCAATCAGGAGATGGCACCTTCGGAGGGAAAATGAATTGTCTTTGTCTTCAACATGGTTTTTTCATGGAAGCTGATTAGAGTTTAATAAAACTAATATGAAAAGAGCTACCAAGACACAACAAACATTAACAAAACATGATCTATATATCATCTTGGTTAGAGTTACTACAAATCTAATAATTCTAGTAGTTATACACACGTTTAAACTACTATGGATTAATGTTAAAGACAGACACAAGAACATCAATACATTGCAAGGTTATAAATGTATAGATGTCCATTTCTATATAGATGTATTTGTGGCGAACCACAAGTAGGAAGAGACATTCACCAAGGTACTGTACCTTTAAGAGAGGGAGGGGTGATGAGAGTTGTTGTGTTCCGGTTTTTGGTGTGCGTGTGTTTTCTTTGTGTCCGCACTTGCTGTTCAGAGTGTATTTTATTAAAGTGGAGCGTAAAGCTGTCTCGACGCATCTTCGTCTCCTGTCTCATCATTTATTACTCCACATATTAAGGATTGTATGTCTCTCCTTGAACTGCCACCTTACCGTGGTGGAGGGGTTTGAGTACCCAAAAGACCCTAGGAGCTATGTTGTCTGGGGCTATGCCCCTTGTAGGGTCTCCAAAGGCAAACAGGTCCTAGGTGACGGGTCAGACTAAGAGCGGTTCAAAAACCCTTATGATGACAAAACATTTGAGGACCGTGACGTCGCCCGGCATGGCGCAGCCGGGGCCCCACCCTGGAGCCAGGCCCGGGGTTGGGGCTCGTATGCGAGCGCCTGGTGGTCGGGCCTCCCCCCATGGGGTCCGGCCGGGCTCAGCCCGAAGGAGCGACGTGGGGCCACCCTCCCGTGGACCCACCACCTGCAGGAGGGACCGTAAGGGGCCGGTGCTTAGTGGATTGGGCGGCAGTCGAAGGCGGGGGCCTCGACAACCCGATCCCTGGACGCGGAATCTAGCTCTAGGGACATGGAACGTAACCTCTCTGGCGGGGAAGGAGCCTGAGATTGTGCGTGAGGTTCAGAGATTCCGACTAGAGATAGTTGGGATCACCTCTACGCACAGCTTGGGCTCTGGAACCACACTCCTCGAGAGAGGATGGACTCTTCACCACTCTGGAGTTGCCCATGGTGAGAGGCGGCGGGCTGGTGTGGGTTTGCTTATAGCCCCCCAGCTCAGCCGCCAAGTGTTGGAGTTCACCCCGGTGAACGAGAGGGTCGCTTCCCTGCGCCTTCGGGTTGGGGATAGGTCTCTCACTGTCGTGTGCGCCTATGGGCCAAACGGCAGTGTAGAGTACCCGGCCTTCTTGGAGACCTTATTGGACTTCTGTGCTAGTTACAGCTTGTCCATAATGAACATCATGTTCAAGCATATGGGTGTCCATCAGTGCACATGGCACCAGGACACCCTAGGCCGGAGGTCGATGATCGACTTTGTGGTTGTTTCATCTGACCTCCGACCGTATGTCTTGGACACTCGGGTGAAGAGAGGGGCGGAGCTGTCAACTGATCACCACCTGGTGGTGAGTTGGATCCGATGGCGGGGGGAGGAAGCTGGACACTCGGCAGACCCAAACGTACTGTGAGGGTCTGTTGGGAACGTTTGGCCGAATCCCCTGTCAGACAGATCTTCAACTTCCACCTCCGGCAGAGCTTCGACCAGATCCCGAGGGAGTCTGGAGATATTGAGTCCGAGTGGACCATGTTCTCCACCTCCATTGTCATCGCGGCCACCCAGAGCTGTGGCCGTAAGGTCTCCGGTGCCTGTCGAGGCGGCAATCCCCGAACCCGGTGGTGGACACCGGAAGTAAGGGATGCCGTCAAGCTGAAGAAAGAGTCCTATCGGGCCTGGCTGGCTTGTGGGACTCCCGAGGCAGCTGAGGCTTACCGACAGGCCAAGCGGACTGCAGCCAGGGTGGTTGTGGAGGCAAAATCTCAGGCCTGGGAGGAGTTCGGTGAGGCCATGGAGAAGGACTATCGGTCGGCCTCGAAGAGATTCTGGCAAACCGTCGGGCGCCTCAGGAGGGGGAAGCAGTGCCCTACCAATCCTGTTTACAGTGGAGGTGGGCAGCTGTTGACCTCGACGGGGGATATCATCGGGCGGTGGAAGGAATACTTCGATGATCTCCTCAATCCCGCCGTCACGTCTTCCATTGAGGAAGCAGAGGCTGAGGGCTCGGAGGCGGACTCGTCCATCAGCCGGGCTGAAGTCACCGAGGTAGTCAAGAAACTCCTCGGTGGCAGGGCACCGGGGGTGGATGAGATCCGCCCTGAGTACCTCAAGTCTCTGGATGTTGTGGGACTGTCTTGGCTGACACGCCTCTGCAGCATCACGTGGCGGTCGGGGACAGTGCCTTTGGACTGGCAGACCGGGGTGGTGGTCCCTCTTTTTAAGAAGGGGGACCGGAGGGTGTGCTCCAACTATCGGGGATCACACTTCTCAGCCTCCCCGGGAAAGTCTATACCAGGGCACTGGAGAGGAGAATCCAGCCGATGGTAGAACCTCGGATTCAGGAGGAACAGTGTGGTTTTCGTCCCGGTCGTGGAACACTGGACCAGCTCTATACCCTCTCCAGGGTGCTGGAGGGTGTATGGGAGTTTGCCCAACCAATCCACATGTGTTTTGTGGATTTGGAGAAGACATTCGACTGTGTCCCTCGCGGCACCATGTGGAGGGTGCTCTGGGAGTATGGGATTCGGGACCCTTTGCTAAGGGCTATCCGGTCCCTGTACGACCGGAGCAGGAGGAGTTCAAGTATCTTGGGGTCTTGTTCACGAGTGAGGGAAGGATGGAACGGAGATTGACAGACGGATCGGTGCAGCTTCTGCAGTAATGCGGTCGCTGTACCGATCTGTCATGGTAAAGAAGGAGCTGAGCCGCAAGGCGAAGCTCTCGATTTACCGGTCAATCTACGTTCCTACTCTCACCTATGGTCATGAGCTGTGGGTCATGACCGAAAGGACAAGATCCCGGATACAGGCGGCCGAAATGAGCTTTCTCCGCAGGGTGGCTGGGCGATCCCTTAGAGATAGGGTGAGAAGCTCGGTCACTCGGGAGGAGCTCAGAGTAGAGCCGCTGCTCCTCCACATCGAGAGGGGCCAGCTGAGGTGGCTCGGGCATCTTTTCCGGATGCCCCCTGGACGCCTTCCCGGGAAGGTGTTCCGGGCATGTCCCACCGGGAGGAGACCCCGGGGAAGACTTAGGACACACTGGAGGGACTATGTCTCCCGGCTGGCCTGGGAACGCCTCTGTGTCCCCCCGGAAGAGCTGGAGGAAGTGTCTAGAGAGAGGGAAGTCTGGGCATCCCTGCTTAGACTGCTGCCCCCGCGACCCGGCCCCGGATAAAGCGGTAGAAAATGGATGGATAGATGGATGTCTGTCCCCGAAGTGAGTTCATCTCCCTACATTCCATTCGGTCGTAAAATATTATCTTGATGGCATGTTGTGGGTCCTTTGGTCACCAGAGATCTGGTCCTGCACCTAGGGGTTAGTTGCAGATTGGCGGTAGACCCCCTGGCGATTAGCTTGTTGGTTGGGAGAGGGGTGTTATATTTAAGAAATTAACTAGTTATTGCAGGTCTGATCGGTCTGAGGCACTACAAAACAAAAGAAAGTCAACACAAGACAAAATGTTAAAGCGTTTTATTTTAATACATGGCTGATATATTCTGACTGAAGGTGGTGTTGGTCAAAGAGTCCTCAGAAGCATCATTGTGACTGAAGGTGGTGTTGGTCAAAGAGTCCTCAGAAGCATCATTGTGACTGAAGGTGGTGTTGGTTAAAGAGTCCTCAGAAGCATCATTGTGACTGAAGGTGGTGTTGGTTAAAGATTCCTCAGAAGCATCATTGTGACTGTAGTTAGCATTGGTGTAAGATTTCTCAGCAGTAGCATTCTGACTGAAGTTGCCTACAATGATCAAATCAACAAGTTGAACGGGAATAAAATCATCATCTTCTGACCTCAGTAGCACACAATGTGGCTTTTCAAGCAGAGTAAAGATATGCATGTTTGGGACATGAAAACGACATACAAACCTTTGTCTCCAGCTACATTCCCAACATCACTCCCTGAAGATTCTGAGGAACCATGTTCAACTGAAGAGCCAAACACTGAAAGAACACATGCCCTTCTTAACTCAAATATGACATAACACAACAACTTTTAATATTGGTTCCTAAACAAAAACCAACTCACCACTGCATGTGAACTGATGATAAAGAACCACCAGGAGAATAAACTGAAGTAAGCCCATCGTTTCGCCACAAACTGAGCTGCTGAGAACAAACACACAAATCCCCAAAGGCACACGAACACTGACAGTCTGGATACTGAAGGACTTTTAAAGGCAAACAGTGAAACATTTGAAACACCTGGCGCCTCATTAACGTGCCAACGTCATTAATTAGTCATATTATCAATAGTTGGGTCAGGGATAGGCAACGCCAGTCAGTAGAACTGGACACCTTGACTACCTTGACTACCTTTACACTGACAGCCTTAATGCTCAATTTTTGCTCAGATCTGATTTTTGTTCGGCTGTTCCTGCATTCCTGGAGCAGTCCTCTCTCGGGGTGTGCGCGGGCCGGTATCACAGCACGATTTGAGTGAAGGTGTTTCTAGTAAACTCAGTACTTACCTGTTGTCTAAAGCTCCACTGCCATTGCTACGCTTCAAAAACCATGTGTTAAATCACCTGTGCAACTTCCACCTCACCTTCACCTTGAGAATTTAAGTACAATTCACTCTGAAAAACCTAGTTCTGAACTTTAGAAACATGGCAGTCTTGTGACTCTTTCCTGAAGCTCAGTGGTAAGAGCATTGCGTTAACAACGTAAGGTTGTGGGTTCGATCCCAGGGGATTGCACATACCTATGTATAAATGTATAGGATAATGCAATGTAAGTCGCTTTGGATAAATGTAAATGTAAATGATGGCCAGCTCAGTCATATGGAGCAGTTCTTCCCTCCTATCTGAAAAACCCAGTTCTAAATCTGAGAAACCTGGTGATCGTGTGGAACCCAGTCCTTCCCTCCCGTCTGAAAATCCCATTTCTACATCTGAGAAGCCTGGAAGTCCTATGGAACCTAGTTCTGAACCTGAAAAACCCATTTCTAAACCTGAGATTTTATATTTGAGTTGGAATAGAATTACATTTAGTGCTGTGCCACCTCAAATGCTTTAGACGACAATCCTTGAGCAATTTCTCAACGATAACTAATATTTTTTATATCACATGAAAGGTTATATGTACACATTTGTATATATTGAAGACATATATCATAACCTACAGTGAAATAATAAAAAGCTTATTCTGAAATCTCGAGAGAATTTGCAAGATTTCCTGTGTTCACAGTGAGGAATCTGTTGGTGTGTGGTGTGCTTTCTTCATCACGTCACACCACACATTATAGGAGGAAAACAATTAATTCTAGGATTTTTTTCTCCTGTTTGTGGTCTCTCACAGTTTAAAACTCGTTTAAGATTTTTTTAAATATTTTGTTGAGGCCCCAGCTAAACCTGCAAGCAGAAAACACATCTCTTAAGACTACATTCACACTGCAAGCCTTAATGCTCAATTCCGATATAACCGTTCAGACTGAGGTCGCATTCCGAAACATCGGACCTGTATCTGATTTAGGACCACATATGGAAGTGGCTCAGATCAGATTCCATGTGGTTTGTCCCGTTCACACCGTCATGCAGTAAACCGATCTGGGTCGCATAGGAGCAAAATAAACGGATTTTGGTTGCAGTGTGAACGTAGTCTAACGCCCCGTTTACACTGAAGTTCTTGATGCCCAATTCCGTTTTTGTGACCCATATCCGATATCTGCATTTACACTATACACAGCGAAACAACCCAAGTAAGAAGTACTGACCAGTAAAAACAACAAACGTCGTTTGCCACGTTACTCTTTTTTTTTTTTTTTAAATAGACTGCAGAACCATTATCACAGGAAATTAAATGACCGAAATTATTTTGGGGGGGTCAATTGTTTTTAACATTAAATCAATTGTTTGGCAAATGGTTCCTTAAGTAATTACATATGTTGTAACAGCAATATGTCCAAATACAATGTGGTAATAGTTGCACATTGCAATACGTCAACATGCACAAGAGTACCGGACCCTTTTTTCCCCACTTCAAGCACTGGCCCTTTTCACAGTGTCAGGTACAGAAGGATAGGACTCAAAAGCAGATTCGAAATAAACACACTTGTTTAATAACACAGTCATTTATTGTCTTGTTCTTGCCTCATTTGCTGAGCAAGCGCAGAGAGTCCAAGGGCGAGGCAGAGGCGAGGTCAGGCAGGCGGAAGATCGGTCGAGGTGCGTACAGGGACCGAGGAGGTAATCCAGAGAAGAAACAGACAAGAGTCGATCGAGGCGTAAACAGTGTCCAGAGGGAAAAGGCTAACTCGTGATCCCAACCGGTGAAGAAGGCTGTAAGGAGGGTCCAAACCCCAGCGGCAGATCAGTCCAGGCTAATCTCCAAACAAACGCAAACACGCTAAAACTAGAAGAAAACTTGATTAGCGCACAAACCGAAGGACTAGGGCTAGAGTGAAGTAAATCATACAACGCAACAGCAACGAAGGAGAGAAACGAGAGGATTATAAAGGGAGAAAATATGAGTGAGATAAGAAACAGGTGTGTGCTGCTGAGCCGCTCGGCTGATTGCAAAGCCGCGTCAGCTGCGCAATATGGAAAAAATAGCAACAAGGGAAAAGTGAGACAATAAGAAGGAGGATCAAACCCGGGACCTGAGATTTTGGAAAATGCATGTGTAATGTGTGCCGGGATTCGTCCCTCAGTGTGCATATACACATAAGGACACGTGACGTGAGGGTTCTCTAATTATTACATATACTGTAGCCTATTATTAAATGTTATGTGGATATTTTTTAATCGCGAACATGAAGGAATTTCCCTTGCGATGATTTTAGGTGGCTCAATAGTGCGGTTTGGTTTTATATCATTACAACTTTTTTTCTATATTTAGTGCCAAATACATCTCTGTTGTTGGGTTATTATTATGTAGCATTAGTTATTTATTAAATGTTTAGTTCAATCATTTTTATTTATTTATTGGTAAATGCACAACAACGACCAACAATAAGAACGAAAGGTAGGCTTATTTTCTCATTTAATGTGAGAAGGATTAACTACTTTCAACCAGTTTATGCTCCATATAAGATTAATATGATCTGTCAAATGAAAATAAATAAAATAATTGTTTTATGCGTCGTTAGTTTGCTCAATACAAACTAAAACGGAATGCAGAGGGGTTCTAATGAAGTAAAATTGAGTCGGTATTTTTGAAACTAATATAAAATGCACAGGATATTATGGCAGGGCAATTTTCAGTTGGACTATATGACGTAATAAAAAAGTGAGCTCAAAAATGACGTTTTTAAACAAAGTTTGAGAAAGTTTTTTATTATTTAGATTATTTGAACAAGCTCTTGCGGACCGAACAAAAAACCCTGTCAATAAAGCAGACTGCACATGATATTACAAAGACCACAGGCCTACATAAACACTTATGTCTGTAGATGTTCATCATGTTTATGTTCGTTTTACTAATGTGGCCACCAGTGTCTAGCACGCTCCAATTTACTAAAATAAATCAAAGACCCATGATTTTAAACAATAGTCGGTTCAACAAAAACTACCTGGTTTCACGCAAGCCACCCTAATTAAAGGACGCAGATGGAAACTGGGCGTCAAAAATATACATTTGTTTATTTTACAATAGCTCAATTATATAAACAATTTAAAAAGACAACTGTAATACTTTATGAAACTTCCCTTAATCAAAACACCAAATGGTTAAGGGTGTATACAGAGTTTTCCTCCGGAGACGTGTTAGAATTCAAAGAACACCACACGTCACTCTTAATAAATAAATTAATACACAGGTAAAACAACCCAGTTAAATATGGTTTCCGTGATTTACAACAATTTCTCCCCCCTTCACTTCACACACACACCACTGCAGGCAGTTGTCTCCTTGGAAAACTACACGTTACCCAATAAATATTTCAAATAAAAGAACCCCACAGAGTATACATAAGATTATAAAAAGAACTCTAGACAAACATACAATGTAAAACACAAACCCCCTCCCTCTCTCCCTCTCTCCCTCTCTCTCTCTCTCTCTCTCTCTCTCTCTCTCTCACATGGCTCTAGTTCAGCAATCGGTAGGTTATAAATTATGGTAGGCAGTTGGTATGGCTAAAATGATTAGGAAAAACAGTGACTGGACACGTTCCCTGTATAGCAAACAAATGTTTGCACCATGCGTCTTCACCACAATCTCACACTGCGTTACTGCAACGGTTTGCCCAAAACAACAGATTTGTCCACTGGCCAATCTGCAACCTCAAGCAACGACAACAGCACTAGTTTGGACCCCAAAATCCTGGTGCTTTCACTCCCCACACTGTACTAACACGCTATGCTGGACCGCCAGTTTTGCTTGTCGCTCTGACTACGTCTCCCTAAATAGCCAGCTGAGCAATGAAGCGCTCTGAGGTGGCGTCCCCTGGGTCCTAATGTCCTGGAGATGGTGGTCTAGTGGGCTAAACCACTGAACTGGTAAATCAAAAGGTTGCTGGTTCGATCCCAGCAGCCACCACCAGTGTATCCTTGAGCAAGACACTTTACTCCACGTTGCTCCAGGGGGATTGTCCCTGTAATAAGTGCACTGTAAGTCGCTTTGGATAAAAGCGTCTGCCAAATGCCTAAATGTAAATGTAAATGTATTAAAAGTTAACCGACTCGAGCTTCTCCGCTATGTGGAACAGCAAAGTGTTTTAGGTTGCGGAGCGATCATTTTTATTGAGGCAATTTGTATTTTTATGTTGATCATTTTGATATTTTGATTTTGAGTAATTTCAAACTTTAAAACTGCATTTGAGCCAGTGGCGGCTGCTGATCTTTTAAAGAGGGGAAGCTCATTTTCAGCCTAAATCATAAAAATTGTCCATTTATTTATATGTAAATTCTGCCCTACGTTCCTTTTCAAGAAAATGCTCTGTAACCCTGTCGTACCAACTAGGCGTCTTTTCCAGTGACTTGACCAGTGTCCTCTCAATGGCCAGCAGAGCTAGGCTGCTTAAACGGCCTTGGCCCATTGTGTTACGGGTGTAGGACTTGAGCCGCTTTAAACAGGAGAAGCTCCTTTCTACACCTGCAGATGTAGCTCCAATTGTTGCCACTAATGAGAACAGTTTGTAAAGCTGAGGCATTGCACTGTCCAACTCCATGTCTTTAAGGAACACCAAGTAATCACACAGCTTTCCCCTGTTACTCTGCAAGTCCTGATCTGAACACAGGACTTGAAGTTCAGACCTCAGTCTCCCTGAATCAAAGTGATGGCCATAACTTTTAAGGACACTTTGGAAGGCCTCCTCTGGAAATGCTTGTCTCATGTCATCAAATTTCCCTGGATTGACTAATTCTAAGAAAAGCATACTTTCCAAATTTGAAAAACGTCGAGGAATCTGCTCCAAGATGTTATCAAGGATGGCCACTCTCTTTGCATTGCGAGAAGCTGCCGCCTCCTTGTCATTTATGATGATAAAAAAATAAATAAAAAAAAACAATGTCTAAAAGCTGATATGTGACAATGTGTATAGCAAACAAGCTAAAAAAAAACAAGAAATACGTTTTTATAAGCTGTCGACCCCAAAAAACGAGCGTTTTAGGACATAAAAGTGGATTAAAAAGAGATGACAGACCCTCCAATCATCACGCAGACGCTCGGAGTCCGGGCCAGCCCACTCCTCCATTCATCCCAGAGACGCTGAGCGTCCGTGGGCGGGACATAATCGCAGCATTATCCAATGACCATCTTGTTTCTAAGCACTGAAAAAAACTGCTTAAAGCAGCCCCATTGAAGTCAATGGACGCTGGGCTTCAACAGAGTAATGCACTGTACGCTACGGGAATGAATGAGAAGGAAATCGAGTCAGCCGACCTAAGTAGCTGATTCTGAACGAAATTGTTTTCGTTCGAGATGAACGTGTTTAACGCATTTTTAGTCAATAAAATGTTAACATAATAGTACATATATTTGACCATTCATTTTTTGACAATTATAGGGGAAGCTGAGCTTCCCTTGCAGTCTTAAAGAAATCGCGACTGATTTGAGCAGACAGCCCTAATTTCGTCAGCTTCAGTTTGGGGATTAGGACGTATTGATTTATCTAAACACAAAAAAATTGTTATTGTTCGAATAACTGCAAACTCGCTTAACTCTTGTTTTCTGGCAAAACTGTTGGTAATATTCCGGGATCATCTCTGTGTGAAAGGCTTTAATGATGTAGGACTCGCATTGACGGGTGAATATCCGATCTGGGATGCGTTTCCCGAACAACGACATAACTCGCTGGTTAACCACCATAGTACGTGCATCGTTGGGGAGATTAACGAGTTACGACCGTTTCCCGAAACCGTCGTAACTATGTCGGAGATCAATTGTTTGAACCAATGGATTTAGCAATCTAGTTGATGGTGGAGGCACAGGTGGAGTTGACGTATACTAATAAAAACTCCAACTGGTTTAGTGATTAGTAATCCAATGCTGGTTTTTTTGTGCATTTTTGGTTTTTTTCATATTTTGTTATCTGTTGTTTTATTTCATATTTAATTAGTTATAAAAGCGTCCTTCTACGTGTTCCGCCCAGGGATTCCCCAGGGTCCTAGCGCACGCAGATCATGCGCATGCGCACTTTTAAGAAACAGCGCTTTATTTCCTTGACGAACTAAAAGATGTCCAATTAAATTTGTATATGAGTGATGGATATGGAATGCACTGCATGTTGCTTGCTTGCTTACTTAGATCAAAAGCTTGATGCATGTAACTCTAGATGTCATAATAATAAGGAACGATGCTTCTAACCACACTTCTAGACCAACCACGCAACTTTGAGATGTTGCTTGCGATTCATCGTTGGAACGATGGCTTCGGGAAACACTTAAATCGTTGAACTATGCTGGAACGACGGAACTTGCGACCATAGTTGGCTAACAAGGCTTTTGGAAAACGCAACCCTGCCTGTTTACATTGAAAGTCACACTAGCGAATATTTGATTTATTTCCACATACGAATGCGGCCTGAAACCGATCTCGAAATATCCGAATGTATGCGCTTTTTTCCTGTTTACACGGTCATAGAATACATCCGATCTGTGCCACATTGGAGGAAAAAATCGGAATCAAGTCACTTAATACATGCGATGTTAATGCGGCCTAAAATCCACATTTGGAAGTGGCTCAGTTTTGTGCCAGTGTAAACGCGGCCTAAGTGCACCATCTTAAAAAATGTTAACGATCTAATGCAGCTGCTGCCAATGGATCATAACTGGATCGGGTGATACAAATCAGTCCTCATCTTTAAAAAGGCCTTTTACTAAGTGATCTCAAATCATTCAACTTGTGGTGAAGATGTGGTGTTTTAAGGTCATTATTTTAGTATATCAGTTAAGTGATGGTAAGTTCATGTTTACAACTACTCCTTGATATCTAACTGAAGTGCCGTAACCATGGGGTTTTTTCTTTTCAGTATACTGTTCCCCGATTACAAGTGTGTTCCTTGGGTTTGTCCCGAGTGATTTTGGCCAAATACTACAAGAAGTTGATGGTACATTCACAAATGTTGACTTTAATGGCAAGTGGTTATTTACAACAACTAACAGCAATAATACTGAATGCTTTGATTCTGTTTTTAGAACTAGCTGGAGATGATGTTGGATCGCACCTCTCTAGAGGATCCAAGGCGTATCCTGGCAATTTACATGAGAATATCAGCAATAATCTCAAATCTAATATTCCATTTGTGAGCTCATATTCTAACCCAAAGAAACCCCATTCAAATCCATATGTGAAGTCCAATTCTTCCCTTCCTGCAAAATCAAGTGTTCTCTTTTCAAAGACAAGCTATAAACCTGAGAAAAAGAGTCCTGGTGGATATACTGAAGCAAGTTCTCTTCTCTCATCGGAAAGATCTGCTTCTAGACAAGGGAAGACTAGTGTTCAGGTGGAACCCAGCTCTAAACATGACAAGCCGGGTGCTCCACTGCAAGCCAGTTCTCCCTTATCTTCTGAGAAGCCAAGTCCAGGACATGACAACTCTAATGCCCCCATCGAACCAAGTTTTCTGCTCCCTACAGAGAAACCCCATGTGTTTATGACAACTAGTTCTACCCCCTCTGAAGAGGTCAGCTCTAAACCAGAGAAGCAGAGTGCTCCCATGATCCCCAGCTCTCCCTTCCCCACTGAGGAATCCAGTTCTACAGCTGTGACGCCTACTGCTCTTATGGAATCTGTTTTTTCCCATTCATTTGAGATGTCTCGTACTAACCCTGATAAGCCAAGTCCTCCTGTGGATACTAGTTCTCTTCCGTCTGAAGAGTCCAGCACTAAACCTGAGAAATCTAGTGCTCATAAACTACTCAATTCTAATTCCGAGAAGCCCAGTGGTCCTATCGTGCTAAATCCTCTCCCATTTGAGAAACCTTCCTCTAAACCTGAAAACCCCAATACCTCCGTAAGAAACAGTCCATCCCTCCCCTCTGAGAAACCCATTTCTAAACTTGAGAAACCTGGTAGTCCTATGGAACTGGCATTTCCTGTAAAACCCATTTCTATCCGTCCTGTTAAAACAAGCATTCTCTTTTCAAACACCAAATCTAAACTGGTCAATCCCAGTTCTCTGATTAAACCTAGATATTCCCGCTCCAAGACTTCTAGTGTTCCCTCTTAAACTAATTTTAAACTGTAGAAAGCTATTTCTCATGCTGCTGTTGAACCAAGCTCTGCCCTCTGAGAAATCTACGTCTTCTATCAAATAAAAAAGTCTCCCCAAACTTGTCTCCAGCGTAAAACTAAGGACTAAACTAAGATCTGAATCAAAAGAATACCGGATGTCTCTGAATGTTTTTTTTGTCATTGCTGCGAAATAAATCTCTTAACATCCAACTTTTGAGTCTTTAGTTTTGTACAATTACATTCTTGTTAATTTTGTTTGTTCATATATCAAAGCCTTTGAAATGTAGACTTTGTGTTTGTCGCTAAGTTCTAAATGCAAAAACACCAATAATAAATGATGTAATGCAACAGTTACTCTGGTATAAAGATTTCAGTGAATTAGAATACATTTGCCAGTGTTTGGGTCAAAACCATCCTTGACAAATTGAAATCCGATTTATGTTTTGTTTACTTAAACTGAATTAAACTTCCCTTTCAATAGTTCTATACTGAATGACCATAATGCAAAACATTTAATTGCTAAGGTGAACTACATTTTTTCTTTTTGCAATTGCGTTTACAATTTCCCTCCATTGATCCCTTGTTGGAGGGTCAATCTGCAACATGTACGAGTTATGGCTTTCCGGCTGCTTGCTAAAAGTATTCTTTATAAATAACTGTCTGAAATGGCTTTAGGGATTTTCCGAGGTACAGAGTGACAAATGAAATCCAACCTCTATTATTTCTCCAATTTCTACTGCTACTTCATGCCAGTGAATTTATTTTTCATCATGCAAATATGAAAACTGTTAGCCCTTCCAGATTGACTCCGACAAAGGTCGAGACTGTTCATTATAACAGTTGTAAAAAAAATACCATTCTTCTGTATTTGTGAATCTGGGCATCTATAAAAATCATGCCTTTCCATTCCAAATGTCTCAATGCCCAACAACGTAAATTTCTATTGGAAATAATCGAGCAATACGAAGGGATTCCTCTCTGCACCCAGTATATAAATCTTGCTTTAAGCCTGGAGGGTTCAAAATCTGGGTCATATGCCATCCATTTCAGACACCTTATCCGTTTTGCTAATTGTAATATCCTGAGGACCATAAACCATAGCTTCACTGAAAATATAGTCCAGCTATTTCATTTCCTCCAAGTCCTCTCAGCAAGGTTTACAATAAAACGATTTCTGTAAAAATATAAACTATAGCGTACTGCAAAGTTAAACTACCGAGTCTCCAGAGGTTTAAAGCCAGTCAAGTCAACGAAGCCGGTTCAAGAGACAATGTGGTGCAAGAATTGAAGCACTGCACATTAAAAAAATCATACACTAAGTGCAACAAGACACCGCAACTGAACCAAAATGACAAAAATTGGAACCCTGAAATTAATGAGCAAATCACCACACAAACGTTTATAGAACAAAGTTTTACTGGTATCAAACAAACAGTCATTTGCTCAATGAACATTCAGATTCAAGTTGGACAGACTAACAGCACTGGACAAAGATAATTTCTAGGAACCAGAAGAACCTTTCATTAACCTTCATTTAAAAATATTCTGGCTGTGATTACCATGACTTTGGCTCAGTTCATTTGCATACCCGTGAGAGGCATTCTGACTAAAGTTACCATAGGCTGAAGATTCCTCAGAAGCATCATTGTGACTGAAGGTGGTGTTGGCTAAAAAGTCCTCAGAAGCATCATTCTGACTGAAGGTGGTGTTGGTTAAAGATCCTCAGAAGCATCATTGTGACTAAAGAGTCCTCAGAAGCATCATTGTGACTGAAGGTGGTGTTGGTTAAGATTCCTCAGTCTGACAAGATCTGACTGAAGGTGGTGTTGGTTAAAGAGTCCTCAGAAGCATCATTCTGACTGAAGGTGGTGTTGGTTAAAGAGTCCTCAGAAGCAGCATTGTGACTGTAGGTGGTGTTGGTTAAAGATTCCTCAGAAGCATCATTGACTGAAGGTGGTGTTGGTTAAATATTCCTCAGAAGCATCATAGTGACTGAAGGTGGTGTTGGTTAAAGAGTCCTCAGAAGCATCATTCTGACTGAAGGTGGTGTTGGTTAAAGAGTCCTCAGAAGCAGCATTGTGACTGAAGGTGGTGTTGGTTAAAGATTCCTCAGAAGCATCATTCTGACTGAAGGTGGTGTTGGTTAAATATTCCTCAGAAGCATCATAGTGACTGAAGGTGGTGTTGGTTAAAGAGTCCTCAGAAGCATCATTCTGACTGAATTAAAGAGTCCTCAGAAGCATCATAGTGACTGAAGGTGGTGTTGGTTAAAGAGTCCTCAGAAGCATCATTCTGACTGAAGGTGGTGTTGGTTAAAGAGTCCTCAGAAGCATCATTGTGACTGAAGGTGGTGTTGGTTAAAGATTCCTCAGAAGCAGCATTGTGACTGAAGGTGGTGTTGGTTAAAGATTCCTCAGAAGCATCATTGTGACTGGTTAAAGGCATCATTGTGACTGAAGGTGGTGTGGTTAAAGAGTCCTCAGAAGCATCATTGTGACTGAATTTCCTGACTGAAGGTGGTGTTGGTTAAAGAGTCCTCAGAAGCATCATTGTGACTGAAGGTGGTGTTGGTTAAAGATTCCTCAGAAGCATCATTGTGACTGAAGGTGGTGTTGGTTAAAGATTCCTCAGAAGCATCATTGTGACTGAAGGTGGTGTTGGTTAAAGATTCCTCAGAAGCATCATTCTGACTGAAGGTGGTGTTGGTTAAAGATTCCTCAGAAGCATCATTGTGACTGAAGGTGGTGTTGGTTAAAGATTCCTCAGAAGCATCATTGTGACTGAAGGTGGTGTTGGTTAAAGATTCCTCAGAAGCATCATTGTGACTTAAGGTGGTGTTGGTAAAAGAGTCCTCAGAAGCATCATTGTGACTGAAGGTGGTGTTGGTTAAAGAGTCCTCAGAAGCATCATTGTGACTGAAGGTGGTGTTGGTTAAAGAGTCCTCAGAAGCATCATTGTGACTGAAGGTGGTGTTGGTTAAAGATTCCTCAGAAGCATCATTCTGACTGAAGGTGGTGTTTTTAAAGAGTCCTCAGAAGCATCATTGTGACTGAAGGTGGTTGTTGGAGTCCTCAGAAGCATCATTGTGACTGAAGGTGGTGTTGGTTAAAGATTCCTCAGAAGCATCATTGTGACTGAAGGTGGTGTTGGTTAAAGATTCCTCATTTGTGTTGGTTAAAGATTCCTCAGCATCATTGTGACTGAAGGTGTGTTGGTTAAAGATCCTCAGAAGCATCATTGTGACTGAAGGTGGTGTGTTGGTTAAAGATCCTCAGAAGCATCATTGTGACTGAAGGTGGTGTTGGTTAAAGAGAAGTTGTGACTGAATAAAGAGTCCTCAGAAGCATCATGTGACTGAAGGTGGTGTTGGTTAAAGATTCCTCAGAAGCATCATTGTGACTGAAGGTGGTGTTGGTAAAGAGTCCTCAGAAGCATCATTGTGACTGAAGTTAAAGAGTCCTCAGAAGCATCATTGTGACTGAAGGTGGTGTTGGTTAAAGATTCCTCAGAAGCATCATTGTGACTGAAAGAGTCCTCAGAAGTGACTGAAGGTGGTGTTGGTTAAAGAGTCCTCAGAAGCATCATTGTGACAGTCCTCAGAAGTGTGACTGAAGGTGGTGTTGGTTAAAGAGTCCTCAAGCATCCTGAAGGTGGTGTTGGTTAAAGAGTCCTCAGAAGCATCATTGTGACTGAAGGTGGTGTTGGTTAAAGAGTCCTGGACTGAAGGTGGTGTTGGTTAAAGATTCCTCAGAAGCATCATTGTGACTGAAGGTGGTGTTGGTTAAAGTCCTCAGAAGGTGACAGTGCTGAATTAAAGATTCTGACAGAAGTGACAAGGTGACAGAGGCTCAACAGTTCATTGTGACTGAAGGTGGTGTTGGTTAAACGGTCCTCAGAAGCATCATTGTGACTGTAGTTAGCATTGGTGTAAGATTTCTCAGCAGTAGCATTCTGACTGAAGTTGCCTACAATGATCAAATCAACAAGTTGAACGGGAATAAAATCATCATCTTCTGACCTCAGTAGCACACAATGTGGCTTTTCAAGCAGAGTAAAGATATGCATACATGTTTGGGACATGAAACGACATACAAACCTTTGTCTCCAGCTACATTCCCAACATCACTCCCTGAAGATTCTGAGGAACCATGTTCAACTGAAGAGCCAAACACTGAAAGAACACATGCCCTTCTTAACTCAAATATGACATAACACAACAACTTTTAATATTGGTTCCTAAACAAAAACCAACTCACCACTGCATGTGAACTGATGATAAAGAACCACCAGGAGAAGAACCTGAAGTAAGCCCATCGTTTTGCCACAAACTGAGCAGCTGAGAACAACAGTTTGTTATTTTATATATTCTTATTGTAACATTTTGTCAACTTGTAGGAAAGTAGAATATGTGACTATTCATTCCCAAAAGTTGTTAAAGTGGATGCCTCGCTAGTCTCAGAGAAAATTTGTTAATCATGTTAAAGCTCGTATACTGGGACGATAATCGCACGCGCTAATCGCCAATGTTTTTCAAGACGTTTTTCGGCGTTCATACCCAAACGATTTTCAATGAAGATGAGCCAAGTGAATGTGCAAATACACTGCCTGACACAGATGGGGCTTAATGAACAACAGAAAAACCCAGGTGCACAAGGTGGCACTACACAACTTTATACTTCTGACAGACGCTTGTCACACAAAATAATACATTTTGCTTCCTCTTCATCAATGAGTGCTCGGCAAGCGCGACCAAGTCGTGTTTTACTGTTACTTCAGCAGCTCCATGCACGTGAAAAAAGCGCCAATCTCATTGGTAGGCCAGTTTTTAACTCGTCGCAGCACACCAGAAAACGGCAACATTATCCGACTGCAATACTGGAGTCGGCAATTCCAAGGACCTGCGCTAGTGGGACCGCACTTCTAGGGCGCTATTTTTTGGGACAGCGCCACCTAACGAATTGGAGTTCGGAGAGCCCAAGGACCCTAGTTTTTGAGGACCGAAAAAAGTACACAAGACAGTACTTCCACCTCATTCTAACTACTTTTTAGGTTAAAAGGTATATTACACCCAAATACTACTTCATTTCTTACAATTAAACCCTGATGCTAACAGCTTAATGACCAATTTCATTAAATTCATCAACTTCATTGATGACGTGTTCACTGACTCCTAAGAGAGAGAAAGAGAGAAAGAGAAGTGAATGAAACAATGAACATTCCGTTGAACACGTGGAACTATCTCATTTTCAATTTCATATTAAAAGATCTTATTGATAAGGCCGAAGTCTAGTAACGTTACTCGACAAATTTCTTTATTAATCTTTTGTCATACTATTGCCTGCACTGAGCTCTGTCCTTGAAATCGCTTCATGTGGACTACACATTAACTTACATGACAATATCTAGCATGTGGTATTTTAACAGCCAATTATTATGATGTCAAATGTAACAATCACTATTATCAAAGTAATGTCAAAATGAAGAGACGTGTTTAACTGTGAGCAAGTGACAATTAACCCATTAAGATGAATTTAAATTACTTAAAATGGAAAAACAATAAGAATAATTAACAAGGACAAGGTAATTTATAATCATCACATTGTCACTAAATCAACATAAGTTTGCCAGTCGTGCTACGGTTTCGTTAAACGAATATTGCGTTACAACTCGTTTACAGTGTTAGAAGCTTATAGTGTGGCTATAGCAGTGGTGGACAGTAACGAAGTAAATTTACTTGAGTACTGTACTTAAGTACACTTTTTGAGTATCTGTACTTTACTTGAGTATAATTTTTTCTGAGTACTTGTACTTTAACTTCACTACATTTGAACGACAAATATCATACTTTTTACTCCACTACATTTATAAAAAGGTCCAAAAGTAGAAATTGGTTTCTATGCAGCGGGTTTTCCTGTGTGCGCAATTTATCTGCTTGCGATCTGCCAGGACCTTTTACTGTTGCCAAGTATTTCCGTTTTTCTAAGCTCGCGGGTTTCCGGCAAGCTTTGAATGGCCATTTGGCAGATTGTTTTACGCAAATCTGGTAACTCTGGGATCATCCCCACTAAACTAATGTAAACGTAGGAGCTGCTACACCATTGATAGCGCTCTAAAAAGGCAAATAGAACAATTAAAGAGGAAAACGGCACATGTTAAAGTGTGGTGTCATCATCCGTGGGTTACAATCAGTCAAATATCGTAGAAACATTGTCATGAAAATGATCGGCATAAATAAGCATCACACACACCTTGAGCTGCGCGTGCGTGTTAACTCCTGGTCTGCTGCTATATCAGTTAAAGCGATTTGGAAAATGAATGATGTTTTTACTGAAGTAACTATAGTTGAAGTCTTCCTGTTAAAATATAAACAATAGAACCCTGCCCAAAATACAACATCAAATTGTAGTATGGATACTTGTTGTCTACTTGTATGTGATGGATTCTATTGGTGGGGTGATAAATCCTATTGGAACAAAACACACTACAAAGAGGAATTTAATAAAACAATTCTCAGCAGGGATGTTATTTGCAGTTAAACCACAGTATACACAAATTTTACATTTTCTATATATAGGAAACATACTCTAATTAATAATCTTTAGTAAAACCACAGCAACTAAAAATACCATAGTTTCATTCTACTAGCTGTAGTTTATGTTTGTAGTTAAATTATGGTAATAAATCCAGCAAACACATGGCTTCTACACTTTACTATTTACCACAACCTTACTACTTACTGGTAAATTATTGCTAAAACTGGTAAAGGGAATATAAAAAATAAAAAAACACTGCTCATAAATACATATAGGCCTAGGGGGCTAATAAAAAATAATTAGGCTACATTAGTATACAGGATTATGTATAAACTAAAGATATATGTGCTTAACATATAAAGCTCTTAAAGGAGTTCCTCACTGCAAAATTTGAATAAAAATTACTATGGAAAGTCAATGGGGGCAAATTTTGGAGTGAACTACTCCTTTAATACAACTGATACTGTGAGCTACTCAGTGTATTCAGTAGGTTGCTTCAGAGGCATAAAATATGGGACAATAAAACAATGCACGACTGACATAAAGGAAATTTACTTTTAATACTTGAGTACTTTTAAAAGCACGTACTTCTGTACTTTTACTAAAGTAAGAATCTGACTTTACAACTTTTACTTGTAGTGGAGTAATATTTGACCAGTAGTATCTGTACTTTCACTTAAGTAGGGAAGTTGTGTACTTCGTCCACCACTGGGCTATAGTGCATTCAAGACTATTTATCAACTCACGAAAAACTCACATCGGCTACATTAACTTTCCAATTACATTTTTCTAAATGCTACTCAAAAAACGAGCCCGAGGCGTTTAAAAAAAAAGACGCTTTTAGGCCTGGTGTTTTGCGCGTCAGTGTGCACACTCACATTGGCGCCCTTTGTTAGTCACGATCCAATAAACATCGACCCGTTGTGGACAAGCCTCTCTTATGGCAAGTCACAGGTTCAGACTGGTTACTTATTAGTAAAAAAAAATATGATTTACTTATTAGTAACCAGTCACTGTTATGGACTAGACACTTCAATCAATGTTAATCATTTTATAGTAGAAATTTTTGACAGCATATTTACATAAATAAAATATTATTGCCTTGAGATTTACAGCTGATGAACAAAATTATTTTTTATTTACATTTACGCATTTGGCAGACGCTTTTATCCAAAGTGACTTACATTGCTTTATCCTATACATTTATACATAGGTATTTGCAATCCCCTGGGATCGAACCCACAACCTTGCGTTGTTAATGCAATGCTCTTACCACTGAGCTACAGGAAAGCTATTAGAAAATAATCAGGAGACCTGCCAATCTGTAACCATGGAAACGGAAACTATTTCCACTATTGGATTGGCATTAAATGAAGGTTGAGTCTTTTCAAAATGACGAGTCATGTAATGTAATAAACAAAAATTACTGTCGGATCTTTGGGCCCCCCACATCAGCTCGAACAGTGGTAATTGACGAGGCATGATATCAATTACCAAGGACCAATTAACATGTTTGGTTCACTTATCACGCCCAGGTGCTGAAAATCTAGGTAACTTTAAAATAGAAGCCAAATCCAGTAAGCAGAGACAGTTTCCTTTTTTTTTGAGTTTGTGTCATGATGTATGCTTACAAACATCTCTTTTGGCTGGTTTTTTATCACCAATTTTTGCTTAAAGGTTAACATTTTAGTGAAACAAACATTATTTGGTGTTGTCATTTAACTCAAAATACTATATCATATAATTCGATGTGTTGTGTTCTATACATAATATAGAAATAAAACGTTATTCTATGAATATTAATGTTTATTTTCTTGTTTTTAGGGCAAACTTTTCCAATTGGACATGATACTTTGAGTACTGATGTTGAACAAGGACACCAAGGTAGTAAAGGTGTGTGTGTGCGTGTGTCTGTGTTTATTTCAAAAGTGCTGTTATAACATTGTAATGTTCAGCTTCAAGTTGAGGTTTCCTGTTTTACAGTGTGGTTTTTTCTCTCTAGGTCACCCACTGCCCCTTCCTTTTCAAAGAAACAGTCCAAACCTAAGACCGGGAGTCGCAAAGTGCAACATTGCTGTTCTGCTATCTTTGAAAAATGCATCTGGACTTGTTATCCAAAAAGGTATGCTTTAAATTAATTGGGACATGTGGGGATAAAGTATACAACTTTTAGTGACCAATCAATGTCTTTTTTATAGGTATTGATGGGGTGGCATTGCACAGTTCTGGCCAGCCTGAGGAGCCCAGCTCTGGCCAAAGGCCGGGAGTAGCAAAGTGCAACATGGCTATTCTGCTATCTCTGAAAAATGCCTCGGGACTTGTTATCCAAAAAGGTATGCTTTGATTTAATTGGCTCATGTGGGGATTAAGTATAGAGCTTTACGTAGTGTCTACACTGGACGTGATGCGACAAAAGAAAATCAAATGCATTAGAACCGATTACATTTTAAAATTGTCCACACTTGATGCTGCGCGATACGGCTTGTTCTAATGGGATTGTCTCATGTCTGTGTAGACGCAGTGTTAGCGACAAACCAATATCTCTTCTTTGTAGGTATTGATGGGGTAGTGTTGCCCAAGGAGCACAGCCCTGTCCAGCACGAGGAGCCCAGCTCTGGCCAAAAAGGTATGCTTTGAATTAATTGTGCCATAAAGCATGCAGCCTTAGTGACAAACCAATGTCTCTGTAGGTATTAATGGGGCTGTGGTGCCCAGCTCCGTCCAGCCCGAGGTGGGGCCCAGCTCCGTCCAGCCCGAGGTGGTGCCCAGCTCCGTCCAGCCGAGGTGTTGCCCAGCCCGAGGTGGGCCCAGCTCCGTCCGAGGTGGGGCCCAGGCCCGACCGTCCAGCCCGAGGTGGGGCCCAGCTCCGTCCAGCCCGAGGTGGTGCCCAGCTCCGTCCAGCCCGAGGTGGTGCCCGGCTCCGTCCAGCCCGCTCCGTCCAGCCCGAGTGGTGCCCGGCTCCGTCCAGCCCGAGGTGGTGCCCGGCTCCGTCCAGCCCGAGGTGGTGCCCGGCTCCGTCCAGCCCGAGGTGGCCCGGCCCCCCGCTCGTCCAGCCCGAGGGTCCAGGCTCGTCCAGCCCGCTCCGTCCAGCCCGAGGTGGTGCCCGGCTCCGTCCAGCCCGAGCTCCGTCACTCCGTCCAGCCCGAGCTCCCCCCCGAGGTGGTGCCCGGCTCCGTCCAGCCCGAGAGCTCCGTCCAGCCCTCCGGTCCAGCCCGAGGTGGGGCCCGGCTCGTCCAGCCCGACAATCCGTCCAAGGAGGTGTGGGGCCCGGCTCCGTCCGATCCAGCCCAGTCCGGGGTGGGAAGCCCGGTATGCTTTGAATTACTTGGGCCACGTGGGGATTAACTATGCAGCTTTGGTGACAAATCAATGTCTCTCTAGGTATTGATTGGGGTGTGTTGCCCAGCTCTGGCCATCCCGAGGAACCCAGCCTTGGCCAAAAAGGTATGCTTTGAATGAATTGGCCCACGTGGGGATTAAGCTTGCAGTTTTGGTGACAAATCATTATCTTTGTAGGTATTGATATGATGTTGCCCAGCTCTGGCCATACCCGGGAGCCCAGCTCAAAAGATATTCATGTCGCTGTTAAATTTATCACATGCCTCCTCAATCCAAGATGTGTCATTGCTGTTAAATCGCTTCTGGGATCTGTGCCTCACTAAATCTGCTATATTCAGACCTTTTTGTTTTTACTGACCCAAATTAAACCAGTTTTTATCCTGGAAAGTGTTTGAGTTGGTGCTGTTTAAGGTACAATGGTTAACTATGTAAACAAGTTTACTTTTACATTTTCGTAGACGCTTTTATCCAAAGCGATTTACAAAGAGTTTAGGAGCAATAAGCGATATGTCATACAGGAGCTGTAATACATTAAGTGCCAATACAAAGTTACTGGTTTCAACAAAAGCTAGACCACTACCTGTTGAGAGAAAGGGTTGGTGTTTTAGAAAGGGTTGGAGTTTACAGTTCTGGTCATGGATTTGACTTTGTTAGTTTTGTATTGCTTTCAAATCAGCAGCCCATTGTGTAGTAAAGCTATCATCCCAGGATATTTAAAATAAGCTGGCATTTCTTCTTCAGTGACATGGTTGGCTCTAGTTTAATTTCTAAAGCTATGTAAAATCCTGATTTTGCCAAGGGGTCTAATATATGGAGCTTTAAGTGACTGCCTTCCACTCTGAAACCAAGTATTGAGAAATTCAATTTGACAGACCGAAAATAGTAAGTGACTAAAACGTTAATTTGAGCCGAGCTACGTTTACCACTGGTGAACTGCTAATAGCCTACTTGACCAAAAACATGAACCTGAATAGTGCGGTAGTGGCTAAGAATGCTGCAATTAGCAAAAAAGCAGTGGAGAATATAACGCTCTAAATTTGACCACCATTTCTACTTGAGATTACCGCACAGATTTTCCTTGGAGATGTATATTGATGGTCGTTCTGTTGAAGTCCTGTTGTTTTGCTAACGATTTATCTTTAATTTACTTTGGTGTTTGTGTTGTTCTGTAAATGTAACACTAATAATAATAAGAAAAAAAATACATTTTGTTAGCGCATTCAAGACACCCAAGGACACATACAAAACAGACTTAAAAAAGGAAACAGGATTTAACGTAATGTACAATTTCCACTCTAAAGAGATACGTTTTTAATTAAGAATTAAATTGACAGTCTAGTTAGCGGATATGTATTGGGAGAGTATTTCACATACAGTATGTGGGGTAGAGCGGCTAAAGGCTCTGGCTCAAATAACTGTACCTACATCCATAAATGTAGGTACAGTTAAGTGTGGCCGTGGAGAAAGCGAAGTGATCAGGGAGGGGTGTAAAAACTAGGTCAGAAAGGTATGAGGGAGCTCGGTTGTGCAGGGCTTTAAATGTTAAATTGATTCGTAATTGATCCGGTAGCAAACAGGGAGCTAATAAAGCTAATAAAGCTGAATAAGGATGGGTGTAATAAGGTCCTTTGACCCAGTGCGGGTAATGATCCGAGCTGCCGAGTTCTGCATGGATTGAATGCAATGAAGAGATTTATTTGAGATGCCAAACAATAAGGCATTGCAGTAGTCAATGCGGGAGGTGACCAGGGTCTGAATAGGAACCTGTTGAATTGGGAGCGGGAGGGGCGGAGTCTGGAGATATTGAGAAGATTAAAATATGCATTGCAAATAATATTACTAATGTGAGGTCCAAAGGAGAGTGTACAGTACTGTCTAAAATAACGCCTAGACTTTTGACGTGGGAGGAGGGAAAATAGGTGAGCTATCAACTATAATAGTAAACAGCGATGTTTTTGAAAGTGTGGTCTTGGAAATAAAAGTAAGGTTCTCCTTATTGGTTCAATTAAGTTTGAGAAGATTCATTGACATCCAATTGTTGATAGCTTGTATAAAGGTAGAGTTGTGTGTCATCGGCGTAACAGTGAAAATGAATTCCAAACTGACGGAAAATGTTGCCAAGAGGTAATAAATAAATAATATAAAGCAATGGCCCAATACAAAACCCTGTGGAACACTATGTGTGAGTGTAGCAGTTTTTGAAATGGCATTTTTACCCTGGATTAAATTATGTAAGTACGACCTAAACCAATCTAGCCCATTACCAATGTCAGCAAGACGCTCCATCAGAATTGCGTGAGAGATAGTGTCAAAGGCTGCAGTGAGATCAAGAAGAATCAGAATGGATAGAAGATTATCAGCCACAAGTAAAAGATAATTTGTGATTTTTACCAGTGCTGCTTTAGTGTCGAGTTGCTATAGTTCGTTCTAAAAGTTTAGAGATAAAGGAGAGGTTGGAAATGGGGCGGTAATTATTTAGATCCTTAGGGTCTAAACCAAGTTTCTTGCTGATCGGAGTAACAGAAGCAGTTCTAAGAGATATAGGAACAGTAGCTGTTTGTATGGAAGAATTGTTTATAGACGTTATAATAGGTGCTATGGCAGACAAGCTGATTTTTGCCAAAGCCGTTGGGATGGGATCAAGCAAACAAGAGGAGTTTTTTGGACTTAAAAATAAGTTTAGCGATTTTTCAGCCTGCTTCAGTTGAAAATATCACTTAAGTGACTAATGGTGACACCAGTATATTACTCCAGGGTGGGCCGTTATGTGTAGAGATGGCAAAATTCAACAGGAGATGGATATCAACAATTTTATAATTAAAAAATTCCAGAAAAGTGTTGCATTGAGCATTAGATGTGGGGTGGTTTGATATTGTTAGTACCAATGAAAATACTACGGAGTAGAAGTTTACTTTTATATGAGAGAATATGATCCAAATACATTTGTTGGAGAATAGTTAAACCTGTGTTTTACAAGTCTCTCCAAACGTCGGCCCATGGTTTTAATGTGTCGAAGTTCAGGAGTGTCCATGGAGAGGACCTAGTTAATGAAACTGTACGTATTTTCAGGGGAGCTAAGAAATTTAGTGAGTGGGATAAATGATCATTGTAGTTATCCACCAATTCAGCAGTACAAGATGGAGGAGTGGTATGAGTTAAGTATATGCTAACCACATTTTATGCCAACCAGTGTTTTGTGTATTGCCAAAAGTGTTTATTTATCTTTTAGGTTTTGTTGCAGGGACCAGCCTGTGGGAGGCTATCTGTCTTTGGGGGTCTTCTGGGTTTCCTCCTGTCATCACTGTGAGGTGGTCTTCACTGCATGTAACTAATACTGTGTAGTGTGGCCTATATGGTTTCCTGCACTTACACCCTTTATAGTGTTGTGTGCTTAAATGCTGGTCTGAGCCCCAGTGACCTGTGCTCTCGTCATTCTTGTCTCCCAGGTCTGGTTCCTCCTGCAGTTTATATTTCAACCTGGTTGGTACCCATTTTAAATGTTTAACTATGAATCCCCTTGAGTGTCTTTTTAACAATTATTTTTGAATTAAAGATATTTTTATATTCTTCTTAACCAGTATTGTTGTGAGGTTGTTTAATAAAGCGATTTACTTGCAGGTAATGTCTCTGTCCTCATTGCACTATTAGTGGTTGAACCTGTGTCCTAATCAGAGGGGAGCAAAATTGGGTTTGATAGAGGGCAGAGCTCGGTTCAACCGCAGCATGAGAAATGGCTATCTACGGATGAAAACTACTTTAAGAGGGAACACTAGAAGTCTTGGAGGAGCGGGAATATCTAGGTTTAATCGGAGAACTGGAATTGACTAGTTTAGATTTGATGTTTGAAAAGAGAATGCTTGTTTTAACAGGAAGGATAGAAATGGGTTTTACAGTTGCAGGAACAATATTTTTTTTTTTTTTTAAGAGAGAATAGACCTGGGTCCTAAAGTAATGGTGGAAGTTTTAGGTTTAGAAGTAGGCTTTTGGGAGGGAGAATTGAAATTCATAGGCACTCTAGAATCTGGCTTCTCTGGTTTAGATTTAGTCTTTGAAAAAATAGTTTTTGTTCTCGCAGCAAGAACCGAACTGGACTTTCCAGGTGTAGAACCAAGATTCGTAGAAAGGATGGGGGACTCCACATATGTGCTAGGTTTTTAAATGGGTTGATTATTAGCATAAGACCCAGGTTTTTCAGGTACAGCTCTGGACTTTTCAGAGTGAAGCGGAAATCCCAGTTCTATAGGACTACCAGGTTTCTCAGGTTCAGATCTGGGTTTTTCAGACTGGAGGGAAAGACTGGGTTCCACAGGACTACATGTTTCTCAGGTTCACTATCACCAGGTTTGTCAGGTTCAGTACTAGGGTCCACAAATGTGCCAGGTTTCTCTTGCGTAGAAATGGGATTTTCGGATGGGAGGGAAGGACTGGGTTCCAAGCGAACACCAGGTGTCTCAGATTCAGAACTGCGTTTTTCAGAGAGGAGGGAAGAACTGGGCTCCACATGATGGCCGGATGCTGAATTTGGGATTTCAGTGAGCAGAGAAGGGCTGGTCTTCACAGGACTGCCGGGTTTCTAAAGTTCAGAACTAGGTTTTTCAGAGAGGAACGAAGAACTAGGTTTGTCAGAGTGAATTGTACTAAAGTAGTCTCATGATGAAGGTGAGGTAACAGTTGCACAGGTGATTTAACACTTGGTTTTTTAAGCGTAGGCATGGCAGTGGAGATTTAGACAACACTGATACATTTACAATTCTACTCCAGACTTGAAATGTAACAAGCCGAACAATACAGCAAGATAGTTATCACCAATATAACACGCAAAACAAATATAAATCCTTATTACACATACAGTGTGAAAGAGCATTTGCCCCCATTTGTCATGGTTACCTGATCCAGATCATCAAACAAATGTTAATATTACTCAAACCAATTTTAATATTACACAAAGAAAACCAGAGTAAATGCAAAATGCAGTTTTTAGATGTTTTTATTTATTAAGGGAAAAAACAATCCCAACATTTCTGACCCGATGTGAAAAAGCAATTGACCTCTAAACCTATTAACTAGTTGTGACACCCTTGGCGGCAACAACTGCAATCAAGTGTTTGCGATAGCTCGCAATGAGTCTTTCACATCACTGTGGAGGAATCCTGGCCCTCTCTTTGCAGAATTGTTTTAATTCAGCAACATTGGAGGGTCTTCGAGCATGAACAGCCTTTTTAAGGTCATGCCACAGCATCTCAATTGGATTTAAGTCCGGACTTTCACTAGGCCGCTCCATAACCTTAATTTTTTTTAGCCATTCAGAGGTGGACTTGCTGGTGTGTTTTGGATCATTGTCCTGCTGCATAACCCAAGAGCGTTTAAGCCTGAGGTTACAAACCGATGGCCGGACATTCTCTTTTAGGATCTTCTGCTAGAGCGCAGAATTCATGGTTCTATGGATTATGGCCGGTCGTCCAGGTCCTGAAGCCCATCACACTACCTCCACCATGTTTGACTGTTGGTATGATGTTCTTTTTATGAAATATTGGGTTATTTTTTCGCCAGATGTAAAGGGACCTTCCAAAGTTCAACCTTAGTCTCATCTGTCCACAGAATATTTGCCCAAAAGTTTTGGGGATCATCAAGATGTTTTTGAGCAAATGTGAGATGAGCCGTTGTGTTTTCGATCATCAGTGGTTTTGGCCTTGGATCTCTGCCATGGATGCCATTTATTCACCGTCTCTTCCTTATTGTAGAACCATGAACACTGACCTTAACTGAAGCAAGAGAGGCCTGCAGTTCTGTAGATGTTGTTCTGGGATCTTTTATGACCTCCTGGACGAGATGTCGTTGTGCTCTCAGGAGTCATTTTGGTAGGCCGGCCGGCCACTCCTGGGACGGTTCAGTACTGTTCCATGCTTTCTCCATTTGTGGATAATGGCTCTCACTGTGGTTCGCTGGAGTCCCAAAGCCTTAGAAATGGCTTTGTAACCCTTTCTAGACTGATACATTTCAATGACTCTGTTTCTCATCTGATCTTGAATTTCTTTAGATCATGATGTGTTGCTATTTGAGATCTTTTAGACTACTTCAGTTTGTCAGACAGGTTGTTCTGAAGTGATTTCTTGATTCAACAGGTCTGGCAGTAATAAGGCTTGAGTGTGTCTAGTGAAATTTAACTTGGTTAATCAATTCATCAGTTAATTCATGATTTACCAAGGGGGGCAATTACTTTTTCACATAGAGTTAGAAATGTTTGGATTGTTTTTTCGCATAATAAATAAAGCCATCATTTAAAAACTGCATTTTGTATTTACTCTGGTTTTCTTTTAGTAATCTAAAAATTTGTTTGATGATCTGAATCATTTAAGCATGACAAATATGGAAAAAACAAAAAATCCGGAAGGGGGCAAATACTTTTTCACAGCATGGAATGCATTTTGATTGGCGTGTCGCATGAATGTGCTCTTCAATGGAATAATGGACCACATGACAGACACTGCCTCCCAGTCTGATCTTACATCCAACCAACACAGACTAACGTACACAATACCAGTTAAAAAAGCGACACCTCACCAGAGCGCTCTCAGCAAAGAAAACCGGTGCTACACTAGCAGACAGTAAATAGAGATTAATCAGCGAATAAACTATGATTATAATAAATCTTAATTTTAAACCGGTAACGTTACACTGAACTAAATGTATGGAACTGACCGTAGTAAATTTGCCATTTATCTGATAAAATGTCTCTGTTATGCAGAATAACACCAAATATGCAGAATGTGTAAAATTTAAGACTGACCACAGTCAAACTCACTCGTCTCAAATAAAGATAACGTTAAAGCTGCATAAACAAATGTGCACATCAGCAACTAGAATGAACGGAGGTAACTTACAATTTGATGATCAAATTACTTGATAACAAATACTTCCTCCTGTTGTTTTGAACAACGTTTATCAGCTTTTCTCTTTTTTTCCGAGACTTGATAATGTTTTCCGCCTTTCTTTTTCTTTTGCAGTTATTTTGCGGTTGGTGAACTAACTTTGTGTGCTTCTTCCGCTATACGAGACTGTAAGTGAAGTTTTTAGTGCCTTTTGTTTCATAGAAAATCTAATTGAATCAAAATTAAGTTCCATTCCACAAAACAGGAAAATTTACATCTGTGTATATGACATTTTGCTAACAGAAGGATCAAATTTATTTTAATTTATAAGTTAAATTTATCAAATTTATAAGTCACCATCAATATTTTTAACAATAAAATCCCAAACATTTTCCCCAAAAGGTTTCACGAATGGGCAGTAGCAGTATAAAGAGATCATGCTAGATACAGTATTTGTGACACGTCAGAGAGCCTCTTTGATGCAGTGTTTACTAGTTCACACATTATAATGGGGCGCACTGTTTTTGCCCCCGATCACAGCCGGACCTGTCGGCGAGCTTGATGATTTCAAATCTCTAGTATAGTGTGAACCTGCCATAAGGTGAGTTGTATAGCTGTTGTGGCAGGATGAAGTGAGCGAGGAGTCTCGTCTTTTACTGTTCTAGATCATAAAAGGTTCAAAATCACACAATGTCTTGAGTAAAGCAAACCTACAACTGCTGACAGATAGAAGGAAGTTCACTGTTTGCCTGATTGAAGGCAGAAATCTTTAGTCTATAACATTAGTAGGAAGAATATTAAAGTGTTGGGAAACTATACAGGAAAGCCAAAGGTGACATGGGTTTATAGAACCCAGAGTTTTAGACAAGAGATTTTGGGGTTCACAAGGTCAAAAACCACCAGAACAAAAAGAAAGGGTTTAAAAACGACTTTACACAGTTGATTCTGAATAACAATAATTTATAGCTTGAATTCTGAGTGATATTTTAATTCAGGGATAGGCAACATCAGTTCTGGGGAGCGGCTCCAACTCAAACACTTTTTATTTTCAAAAAAGTTTGATTTCTGAAACATTGCTCATTAGGGTTGGACATGTAATCTGCAGGACAGCAGCTCTCCAAGACTAGCGTTGCCTATCCCTGACCCAACTATTGATAATGATTAATTAATGACGTTGGCACGTTAATGAGGCGCCAGGTGTTTCAAATGTTTCACTGTTTGCCTTTAAAAGTCCTTCAGTATCCAGACTGTCAGTGTTCGTGTGCCTTTGGGGATTTGTGTGTTTGTTCTCAGCAGCTCAGTTTGTGGCGAAACGATGGGCTTACTTCAGTTTATTCTCCTGGTGGTTCTTTATCATCAGTTCACATGCAGTGGTGAGTTGGTTTTTGTTTAGGAACCAATATTAAAAGTTGTTGTGTTATGTCATATTTGAGTTAAGAAGGGCATGTGTTCTTTCAGTGTTTGGCTCTTCAGTTGAACATGGTTCCTCAGAATCTTCAGGGAGTGATGTTGGGAATGTAGCTGGAGACAAAGGTTTGTATGTCGTTTCATGTCCCAAACATGTATGCATATCTTACTCTGCTTGAAAAGCCACATTGTGTGCTACTGAGGTCAGAAGATGATGATTTTATTCCCGTTCAACTTGTTGATTTGATCATTGTAGGCAACTTCAGTCAGAATGCTACTGCTGAGAAATCTTACACCAATGCTAACTACAGTCACAATGATGCTTCTGAGGACTTCAGTCACAATGATGCTTCAGCTTCACAATGATGCTTCTGAGGAGGATGCTTCTGTCAGTCTCGCTTCTGAGGTCAGGATGGCCACCGACCTTCAGTCACAATGATGCTTCTGAACTTCGACCTTTAACCAACACCACCTTCAGTCACAATGATGCTTCTGAGGACTCTTTCTTCAGTCACAATGATGAGGTCAGTCACAATGATGCTTCTGAGGACTGTCACAATGATGCTTCTGAGGACTGTTTAACCAACACCACCTTCAGTCACAATGATGCTTCTGAGGACTGTTTAACCAACACCACCTTCAGTCACAATGTATCAAAATAAAACTCTTTAAAAATGTATCTTGTGTTGATTTCTTAACTATATCTTTGGATCACTTTATTTTTAATGGATAAGTTGTGTCCTGTGAATGTCTATGATGTATTTCAGTAACTAAGTTTGCTTATATCGTACCAAATTTCATAGTCTATGGAAAATGAGCTTTGAGTTCTTTTTCATATTCAGAGTGCAACTGACCACCAGAATCATGCCTGCATTTGTTTGTTAATCCAAACTCTGTATTCGTGACCATTCCCAGCAAACAACGAACGTTCCCCCTAATGTTAGTTTTTGGTTATTCTTTTCAGGGTTTTTTTTTTTTAACCAGGAAATAACGTTCCCAGAACATTGTAGGCTGTTTGTTTTATAACGTTCTCTAATGGTCTTTTTTTTTTTCTTTTTTTTTTATGCAGTGTGCAATACAGAATTTAAGATCACGTTATACTGACTAGATTAAATTAGTAAATCTGCCCTAAAATGGCTGCAAGTAATAAACTAGTTAAGCTAATGGAAAAACAATCATAAATCCATGAAAGGCTAGATTTCTTTAATGCGGTTGTCTGTATGTGATGAAGTCTGCGGTGGAGTACAGGAATAGACTTGAAACACATGATGTTAGTAGACAAATAAATGAAAGCAAAGGTATGTTAATTATACTGATGTGTCTTGCCGGTGTCTTTGCTCGGTGGACTCTCACAAGTAGAGTCACAGGTCTTTACACTCGTCGGTCTTCACACGAGGAGGCTGAACACGAGGGCTGACGCTACGCTTACCGCGACAGCGCAGAGGCACTGCTTAAGTATGTGTTGAGCAGTCGCGATTTCTTTAAGACTGCAAGGGAAGCTCAGCTTCCCCTATAATTGTCAAAAAATGAATGGTCAAATATATGTACTATTATGTTAACATTTTATTGACTAAAATGCGTTAAACACGTTCATCTCGAACGAAAACAATTTCGTTCAGAATCAGCTACTTAGGTCGGCTGACTCGATTTCCTTCTCATTCATTCCCGTAGCGTACAGTGCATTACTCTGTTGAAGCCCAGCGTCCATTGACTTCAATGGGGCTGCTTTAAGCAGTTTTTTTCAGTGCTTAGAAACAAGACGGTCATTGGATAATGCTGCGATTATGTCCCGCCCACGGACGCTCAGCGTCTCTGGGATGAATGGAGGAGTGGGCTGGCCCGGACTCCGAGCGTCTGCGTGATGATTGGAGGGTCTGTCATCTCTTTTTAATCCACTTTTATGTCCTAAAACGCTCGTTTTTTGGGGTCGACAGCTTATAAAAAACGTATTTCTTGTTTTTTTTTAGCTTGTTTGCTATACACATTGTCACATATCAGCTTTTAGACATTGTTTTTTTTATTTTGTTTATAAATCATAAATGACAAGGAGGCGGCAGCTTCTCGCAATGCAAAGAGACGGTTGGTGTGGGCGTGGGCGTGGTCTTCAGATTATGACGCGTATCACTCTGTGTCTCCATTTCCAACTCAGTCCCATCGCGGATTTTGCATGTGTAGTCGAAAGACAAACTGCTGCAACCTTCATCGTATATTTCACACAATTTCACACCACATTCATTGTTTCAGTTTAACATAATTCCCACATTTCCTCCCGTTGAGTTAAATATATATATATATATATTAGATTTGTTCATAATTCATATAGTCTGAACTAGCCAGCTAGCAAACTGCACACGATGGCAGACAGTGCTAATATTGTCGACCTGATTTTGGCAAAGCCATTAGAAAGTCTTCCTTACGAGGAGAAACTTAGAATTAAACAGCAGGGCAGATCAACACCTAAGATTGATTTAGTGCAAAAGATAGGGAAAAGTAACAGGTCTTTTCAGCTCTCCTGCTATGACAAAGTTAGCTGGCTGACTGGAAGTGCTGTGAAAAAGAAAATGTACTGCTGGCCATGTCTCTTGATGAAACCATCTCATGGATGTGTTGTTTGGTCAAAATTGGGGTTTGGAGATCTGTCAAACTTTGACAGGGCATATAAAAGGCATGAAAATAGCAATGAACATGTGAGTGCATGTGCAAGATTAAGTTGCATGGGCAGGATCAGGGTTGAGCATGCAATCAATGAAGGTGCTCGCATTCAAGTGGCTAAACATAATGAAACTGTTAAACAAAACAGGGCCTTCCTAAACCGCCTTATTGATGTGACATCCTTGCTTGGCCGGCAGGAGCTGTCATTTAGGGGACATGATGAGAGTAGTGAATCATCCAACAAGGGGAATTACAGAGAGTTCACAGAAACATTAGCTAAATATGACTCTGTCCTGTCCACACAATTCGAGTCCTCAACTGTGTTTTCTGGTATGTCACACACTATTCAAAATGACTTGATCTCTGCTCTTGCAGCCACCATTTCTGATCAGATCAGAGATGAAATTCAGGATGCTCCTTTTTTGGATGGCAGGTGGATGAAACCACTGATATATCCTGCCGTGCCCAACTCTCTGTCATTGTTCGCTATGTGGATAGTGCAGGTAAAATTCAGGAGCGCTTCATTGGATTTTTTGATGTTTCTGGGGGGCGAGATGCTCAGTCCGTTTTTGATGTTTTAAATGAGAACATGCAGGGCTACAATTTTAAGGATAAGCTTGTGGCACAGACCTATGATGGGGCTGCTGTCATGGCTTCAGCTCTCAATGGTCTGCAGGCCAAAGTGAAAGCAATAGCCCCCAGTGCAATGTTTGTGCATTGCTATGCACACAGACTGAATCTGGTGCTGTCACAGGGGGCCAAATGCTTGCCTGAGTGCAGAATTTTTTTTGCATCACTCTCTGGGTTTGCCACATTTTTCTCAAATCCACAAAGAGGACGTCTTTTCTGGAGTCTGCAGGCTGCTCAAGGTTGCCCAGAAACGCTCCTACTCGATGGAATTTCACATCACGGATAGTGAGCACTGTGGCAAACAATTATGATGGCCTCCTGCAGACATTTGATAACATCATTGCAGATACGACAATGGATGATGATTCACTGGATTGTGCCAAAGGCTTCGTGAGGAAACTGGAGGATTTTGAGTTTGTGTTCATGTTGTACACATATGAACAAATCTTCTCTGAGACTGATGTGGTCTTTGATATTGTCCAGCAGAGAGCGATGGATGTTCTTTACTGCAAGAAAAGAATTGAGTCTCTTCTTGCATTTGTCAAAGAGAAGAGGTCAGAGGGGGCTTTCCAAGCTGTTTATGCCAAAGCAGCAGATCTCACATCAGACCCAAGAGATGAGCCCATGAGAAAGCGCCGTCTGACCCAATTGCAGGATCCCCAAGAGCGCTACAGAAATCTATACATGGCCATCCTTGATAACATCTTGGAGCAGATTCCTCGACGTTTTTCAAATTTGGAAAGTATGCTTTTCTTAGAATTAGTCAATCCAGGGAAATTTGATGACATGAGACAAGCATTTCCAGAGGAGGCCTTCCAAAGTGTCCTGAAAAGTTATGGCCATCACTTTGATTCAGGGAGACTGAGGTCTGAACTTCAAGTCCTGTATTCAGATCAGGACTTGCAGAGTAACAGGGGAAAGCTGTGTGATTACTTGGTGTTCCTTAAAGACATGGAGTTGGACAGTGCAATGCCTCAGCTTTACAAACTGTTCTCATTAGTGGCAACAATTGGAGCTACATCTGCAGGTGTAGAAAGGAGCTTCTCCTGTTTAAAGCGGCTCAAGTCATAACACAATGGGCCAAGGCCGTTTAAGCAGCCTAGCTCTGCTGGCCATTGAGAGGACACTGGTCAAGTCACTGGAAAAGACGCCTAGTTGGTACGACAGGGTTACAGAGCATTTTCTTGAAAAGGAACGTAGGGCAGAATTTACATATAAAATAAATGGACAATTTTTATGATTTAGGCCGAAAATGAGCTTCCCCTCTTTGAAAGATCAGCAGCCGCCACTGGTGTTGAGATTAGCGCAAACAGAATTCAGCTGGAACACGCCTTCTCGATTAGCAAAACAAAGTCTGAACGACTTGAATGGGCCACGGATCAAACAGCGATCAACTAGCTCGGTGCTTTTAAGTGCAAACTTATAATGTCAAGCCGTAACGAGCGGCTAACGGCAATTTCAATTCAGTACAAATGCAACAAAAACGCTAACAATTTAGCAATCAGTCAACGAATTATTAAATAAACAAGCTCAAATAATCTTAACTAACAACAGGCAACAGTTCAGTTCAACAGTTAAAACAAAGTAACGGGGTAAATAGCAGACTCACGTACTACAGCGGACTTGTGATGACTTGTTCGCTTCTCCTAAAATAGTACAGTTTTGCAGTTTTGCAGTACAAAATGAAACTCCTGTAACGCGAACCGGACAGAAGATCCCCGAACGCGGGTCTCAAATGCTGCGAGGCACGGTCATAAATCATTATACACCATACAACTATATATACTATAAGCAAAGCCTTGCCATCATATCCGGGATATAAGTCCGTACATTTGAGTAACCACAGGCTTCACTTTTTTGGCTAAATGTTTTTCTTTTGTTTTTTTTGGGTACAGCTGCTTTGATACAATACAAATAAAGCGCTATAAAAATACATTTGACTTGACTTGACTATAATTAGATATTACATATTATTTCGTAGTAAAACGTGGTGTTACATATTTTATCGGTGAAAACTCCAGAGTTATGTATTTTGTAAAACCTCTTTTTATCTCATATTTACAAACACCACATTAATTAACTTTATATGTTTGCACTTGCCACGTGTGTCCCATCGGGTTAGAAATGCTACATGCTCACTTGGGATCTTCACGGCCACTAGAACACTTGTGCCAAAATCAGGAAATACGTCATGAAAGTGCAAAGACGGCAAGTGGGGGTATAACTGCTACCTCCCGTGCAAAGTACGCGCATGCGCATGCGCATTCCATTTCTTGCAGTAATTAGTTTAACCATCAGGCTGCAACAATGTCCTGGGAGCATGATTTCAAGGTAGAAGAAAACCTGACCTCTGTAGGCCCGGAGAGGTATTGCAATATGTCGCAGGCATTACACTTGAGTTAAGTGTAATGCCTGCGATTTGGTGAGTAAATAGCCTAAAGGAGTTATTTAATATATGCCAAAATGCACACGTTTTAGTATGTAGTCATAGTTAAGTAAAAGTTTACAGCGTACCCAAACACATAGTCTCACTTCTCTCAGCCTCACATTGTGTTTGTTGTTTTGTAAAAAATGCATTGAATTTGTTTCATTTCTTGTTTGTTTTATTTCTTTATTTGGTCAGAATGAATAAACTCACTGTTCAATATAAATATGATATGGTTTATTTTCGTCATAGCGCTGATACACAAGCACAGGTGTCAAGCGGCACGGATGTTGAAGAAGGGTAAAGCTCTGATGAAAGAATCCAGTTTACTGTTGAATAGATCGCTCTGCAGAGACTCGCCCAACACACACAGCGGGTTCTTCACAATGTACTCCACATACAACTACACAAAAACAGAGACAGAGAGAGAGAATTACTGCAGTCAATCTGTCATTGTACTGAACATGCGCTGCAGTGTATCTCTTACTGTACTGTATATCTGCTGCAGTGTATCTCTACAGTTCGGGACACCAAGGTCTGTGTTCATCACCAGTTTGATTCCTGTGGGAGTTTCATAATAATGTAGTTTATAACGGCTGGTCTGAAATGACATGAATCCATCTTTTCTAAAGTCTGTAGTCAAGGAACACACACAAGTACATCAACATGTTGAAAGGCAGACACACAAACACAGTCAGCTGAAGGATACAAATCCAGTGGACTCATCTTACTAACAAACGACCGAATAGAGAACAGCATTCCATACATCAGCTTATATTCCTGAGAAATAAATCAAAAGAGAAAAATAAAACAAGCTCCAGACACACAGTTCGGCGGAAAATCTCTTCCCGTCAATTACTTCCACTACACATTCATTTGTGTAAAGTTGAGGCGGGTGTTTGTTTTACCTCCTCTTTGGATATTCCGGCCTGTTTCTTGCGGTTCCATTCGCTGTAGAGAAGGCAAGTGCCGTTGCGGTCAAATATGTACAAGTTATGAACCGTCATCTGAAACATGAGACATAAAAGAAGATTACGTTGTGCACGCACAAACAAAAAGACCAAAAGTCAGAAACCCTTGAAAACATCGCTTTAAGGACTTTAAAGTTGTGAGAAAATAACCCTTAAGAAGTGTTTTAACTCACTCCCTGATGAAATGTGAACACATGTGAATTCCTTTGTGTAAAAGGTTCACAAGATGCTCACAAGTCTCACATCCATCATCAGGATCAGTTACTGAAAGCCACTCTCTCTCGTCAATAAATCAAAAATCCCTCACAAATCACAATGTGGCATCAACACTATAACAACCAGAAAAAGAAAATAAACAAGCAAGTTATTACTTAAACAAATGCGTTCAAAGCCTCACATCGAGCTCAACCCTTCAAAACGTTCAACTCAATCTGTGTTGTATTTCTATATTGATGGATTCTGCAGCGAACGAACAACTACTGATGCTACTATTGAAATCAACACTACATTCGCATTTTACCACTGACACAGCTATGCTTAACATGCTTTTATTCTTAGTTTCCCGGAATATTTTAACATGAAAAAACATGGTTATTACATTTGTACTGTAATACAATCATAGTTATTTATTGTCCTAATAGCAGATCTATAGATTAATATTACACACACACTTGTCACTTACCGCTATAACTTGTGTTCGTTTCACGTTGAATCTTTTCTTGATGTTTAAATGTGAATGTTTATGAATATCATTATTTACCTTCCGCACAGCTTCCACTACGACACAGACCCTTCACCCGCCTGCACAAAATTCACGAATGCACTCCTAAAATGTCCCACTTCTTCATCGCGTCTCACACGAGCATTACTACATGATAACACCAATTCACGTTGTTAAAATGTTGTTTTAAAGATTTCTAACTGTGTATAATATATATAATCTTTCTATTACAATGACTCAATCGGTCACGAGTGTTTAAGACAGGCGTACGTGCGGCCGCCCTCGCGGGGTCCTTCAGTAACAGCGTTAACAAAGATGGCGGCGACCGCAGCATCTCTACAGTTTTCTGCTCAAGTTTCATCTTTAAATAATTACAATGATTTATATCCGGATTGGACACAGAGGGAAGTTAGCACAGGGGTGAGAAATATTCACATTTACCACAAAAATCTCATCTGATAGAGAGTCGCGTGTCATAGACGCGATAAATCCCGTGAATGATGCAGCAGATCCTGAGACACGAACAATAAGCTGATCCATGTTAACCATTTGAATCAGAGCTGTACCTGACGTTCATTTGGTTTTTCACTAAAAGTTATATTCGTCCGACACTTTTCTGTGGTTAAATGTCCGTAACATGAAAGATTCGTGTTTTTAAACTGCGGTATCTGTGGTTCTGGGATGAGCTGGCGAGAAATGTCACACGTGAAGATGAAGTGACCTGCAGATTTATGTTTGAAACGGAGAGATCAAGTTTGAGTCATCTATGGGAATAACAATACTAACTCGATTATATTGTCATTTGTTTTTACAATAATGATGTAATTCAGTCTTTGAAATGCTTCTCGATATATTTGGGTTTTTACTGTCGTGGAAAACGTGTCTGTAAATTGTCATGTCCATGAATGATTACAGGCCACACCCGATGACGAGATGAAGTGAATCAGTGGACTTTAATGCCATTGATGTGAATGTGACGTTGTGTTTTCAGACCACCATCATGGCTGTGGAGTTTGATGGTGGGGTGGTTATGGGTGCAGACTCCCGCACGACCACAGGGTGAGAGATTTCATCTGTTGCTTGTGTGTTTCCAGTCACGAGCGATCTGCACGTGGGCACATAAAACCCTTCCGGTGTTTGTTTGTTTTGCAGCTCTTATATTGCCAAACCGCGTGACCGATAAACTGACCCCCATCCATGACCGGATCTTCTGCTGTCGCTCGGGGTCGGCGGCCGACACGCAGGCCATCGCCGATGCTGTCACCTACCAGCTGGGCTTCCACAGGTACCGCCGTGCACGCGCGTGTTGAGCAGCCAGATGGTTCTCCAGCGTGCAGGGTTCATTTTGTCTTGTGTGTCTGTTTAGTATCGAGCTGGATGAAGCTCCGCTGGTCCAGACGGCAGCCAGTCTGTTCCGGGACATGTGCTACAGATACAGAGAAGAGCTGATGGCTGGAATCATCGTGGCTGGGTGGGATCAGCGTAGAGGTGGTCAGGTACAACAAAACGACATTATTGTGTGGAAAGGAAGAGTTTAGATTTAGGCTTTTGCTGAACTATGTAATAATCTGCAGTGTAATAAACCGATTGTGTGTGATCGCAGGTGTACACTGTTCCTGTCGGGGGCATGTTGACCCGACAGCCGGTGTCAGTAGGTGGATCTGGCAGCAGCTACATCTACGGATACGTGGACTCAAACTACAGACCTGGAATGAACAAAGAGGAGTGTCTCAAGTTCACTGCTGGAGGTGAGACGCACAAAAGTTGCCTCTTTAAAATGCAGTTACTGCACCATACATTTTCCTGCTATAAAGTGTTGAGCTGCACATGCTTCGGTGATGCAGATGTTTGTCTCACGGCATGAAATGTTGATCCTCTCCTGTCCATCTGTCTGTAGCGCTGACTCTGGCCATGGAGAGAGACGGCTCCAGCGGAGGGGTGGTGAGAATGGCTATCATCACAGAGAAGGGAGTGGAGAGACAGGTCATACTTGGAAACCAGTTGCCACAGTTCTCCACCGTCTGAAGATGTCATGTGTTCCTTAACATGTTTGTCATAGAAGGAACAAATGCACTTCAGTCAACCTCCACACTGGCTTGTACTTTACAACCTGATCCAATAAAAGCTTTTCTTTGGACACGTGTGAAATCTGTCACATTTATTTATTTAGCATGAATTTGAAGGACAGACGAGGAAGGGAATGAAACGAGATGTACAAATGTTTTTT
>VCII01000336.1:284254-313765 GCA_006030095.1 Triplophysa siluroides | reverse complement strand
CACACACACACACGCAAGTCTCTCTCTCTCTCTCGGAGCGTCTCACCTCCTCTCCATCTCGAGTTTAATGTCGATGCCTTGTTTCTCCAGCAGCTCTTTCTGAGCGTAATTCCAGTCCACCGGCTCCCCCTGCAGCTCAAGGCAGGAACTGCGCTCTCGCTCCAGACGCGCCTGCTCGGGGTGGTTGAACCTGAACACGTGGTTCTTGCCCATGACGATGCGGTTCCCTGAAACACGACAGGTTCATGAGGAGGAGGGAATGAGGAGAGAGACGGATGTCTGCACATGAACACACACACATACTGACCCTGTTTGAGCGTCTGACGATCATTGATCTGTTTCCCGTTCACATACGTCTCAGCTCCCTCCAGCGGCTCCAGAATCACCTCCACTAGACAGACAGACAGACACACAGATGTATGTTTGCTGTATTTAGTGCTCGTGATGAGAAGACTGAATCTTCACAGTAGGTGCGGGTGGGATCTGGGTGCTATGGCAACATACTATATGTTGTGTGATGACAGAAATATGAGCGCCTGTGAAACAGACAGAAGTGTGACGGACAGACAGACAGAAGTGGTTCACTCTTTAACAACTCTTCATCCCTTCATCATTCATCTTTGTCCTAATTTACTGACTGCTAACACCTCATTTTAATCTGCAAAGACACGACAGACAGACAGAAGGAAACACACACACACACACACACACACACACAGAGACAGTGTGTAGGCGGAAGGATGAGAAGAATCAAACAAAAATGAAAATCACAACATGAGGAGAGTCAAGATGGGCGAAGTGATCAAGCAAGTGTGTGTGTGTGTGTGTGTGTGTGTGGAGGAAGGACAGATGGGCGGAGCTCATAAATTGATTGATGTTTTAGATGATACCTGTATCAAGTCCCAGCGACTGTTCCACCGACAGAGAGAAAAATCATCACAGTACATGAGTGTCACACAAACATTCACACACCTGCCCTGTTTCACTGCTGTAGAAATCATCCTGTAGAATGACCACTCCTACAAAAACAATGTGTGCCAAACTGACGAGTCCCGCAGTGAGAAGAGAGTAAAATAAACGAAAATAAAGGTCACTGTATGTAAAGAATAATCCACGGCTAGTTGGGAATGAACGGATTTGAATGCAGGGCTATTGATGTTCAGTGTAGTTTCTGATCAGACGGGTGATGTCATCATCAGTTTCAGCTCAATAGTTCTAGCACTCCGCCCACTTTAAATATAACACAGAGAGATGTCCAGAAGGTCAGAAACAGCAATGTTACCCCACTCATTGCTGAAGAATAGAGCCAATCTTTAATGGATTGAATGAAATGATTTAATCTTGCTCTCAGCTATCTGGGCAGCTTTTGAAAGTGGGCCGGAACACAAACACAAATGGACATTAGTGACAAAGGGCTGCTCTTGGTGAAGAAGTCCAGGCTCATCCAGTCCAGACTGGGGACAACAAGTTTCAACGCTGTTTCAGTGAGCACTGGCAGTGCAATGACCCTTCTATGTGTGTGTGTGTGTCTGTGCCATATGATTACATTATAGGCTGCGTATTGATTTCAAACGTTGATCTAACTGACCGGAACTACCTGTGGATTAAAGGGTTTTAATGCACACCTCACCCAATACAGCATTCAAACAGACCATGGTATAATTACATTTAATCATTTATCTTACAGATGAGAAGAACAACATCAACAAAAGACACCAACAATGTGGCACAGGCATGCGCACGCACAACACATACACATACACATACACATACACATACACACACACACACACCACAACGCATACAATGTGGCACAGGCATGCGCACGCACACGCACACACACTCTCACCTTCTCCATTGTCGTTGATGTGGCTGTGAAAGATACAGTGCTGCTCTTTAATGAACTGACCACTCAGCTTAATGTCCACATCCTTCTGACCGACCCTACACCACACACACACACACACACGTCTCTTCAGATCCCTCAACTTATAATTCAATCAACAGGTCATCTCATTTCCAGGTCACGTATAAACATTCATGCGTTTATCCTTCATAAAAATATTCACATTATGACAATAACACGCACTTCTGAAATAACAATCAGGTGTAACACACACTTACTTGGTCACTCCCTCTTTGATGTAATACAACAAACACTCTGACATCAGTGGATCTTCATTGAGATTCACCAGGTGAGGCGTCTAAAACACACACACACTTAAGTACACACATCACTCTGTTGTGTTTCCAAACTGTGTGTGTGTGTGCTGACCCCTTTAGGTGAGAACACTCCTACAGTTCCTCCATCATGTTTAATAGAGACACCCATCTCAGCCAGAACCGACTCTCTTCACACGGGACACAGAAACATGTTACTATGTGTGTGTGTGTTTCCCTCACTACACAACTGTCCAACTAACAAAACCACCGCATGTACTGTTCACATGACAATCAAATGCAATCGCAACATGGTTTTAATTCTGGATGAATGAATGTTGGTGTTTAGTTCGACCTTTCGAAGCGTATGGACTGAGTTTTTCTCAGTTTCTCCTCCCACGTCTCGTTCAGCTCAGAGATGATCTTCTCGGTTTCCTGCAAACACACAACCGTTCTCTGATCTGGGGTTCTGTTACAAACTTCCCTTTTTTTTGGTCCCGCGCTCTCATACCTTCAGTCTCTCCACTGCTTCTTCATTAGTAATTGTCTCGCCCTGAAATTCTTCTAATTGGGGATGTCTATCCACAGACGCAGGGTCGTCTCCTGTGCCGCGCGCTGTGATTGGTGGAGCTCCGTTAGAGGCGGGTCCAGCGGGCAAGAGAGTCACAGCGACACGGTTATTATTGACTTCAGCAGCTACAAGAGAAACAGAGTTTCTGTTCCACTCAGTGTTAGAGATAACAGAATTAATGACACGACGTGTGGATTATTCATCTAATCATTCACAATCCAAACTCACTGAGGAAAGACCGATAATGAAGATCAGTCAGACGTGACATTACTGTGGATGAAACACACGTGTGTGTGTGTGTGTGTGTGTGTACCTGTAGGTGTGGCGAGTTGTCTGAGTCCCTGTGCCAGCAGCAGATCTCTGAGTCGATTCACCTCTTCCTTCAGCTCTCTGATGAGACGAGCGTTTGGATCCTCATTGATCACAGCATTACAGCGAATCTGCTTCGCACGATCAGCATATCTACACACACACACACACACACACACAGGCTGTGAGAGGACAGTTGCAGGACATGAACCGATGCCTGAAGCATGAACTGATGGACACCTGAGGGTGCTGAGTGTTTCTTCATAGTTGATGTCTGCAGGACTGAGAGCAGCGATCATAGCCGTACGAGAATTACCACCTGAAACACACACATCAGAACTGTCTGACTCGTTCTCGCTCTTGCTCTCGCTCGCTCGCTCTCTGTCTGTGTATGTGTCTCACCCAGGTTCTCTTTCAGTATCCAGGTGAGCACAGAGTCTCTGTAGGGAATGAAGTCAGATTTCTTTCTTTTGCTGGTTTGCTGTTTGTCAGATAGAAACACAAACACACAATCAGATCACAGAGTAACACACAGCTCCTTAAGGTGGTTATGTCTTTAATGAACGACAAAGTGTCACCATTTCAGCCAGAGCAGAGATGACCTTCCCCAGCGTAGTGAGAGATTTATTAATATTAGCACCTTCCTGAGTGTGAGACACAGAGATTACTGAGCGTGACTGTAGTTTGAACAGAATATCAACAGTCAGAGTTATTTGTGTCATGATTATTGTCAGTATTGTGACGGTGTGGCACCTTTAATCTCACGCCTTTGGCTCCTGATGAATCTGCTCGTTCACTGCCTGCCAGATCCACCAGACTCACCTTACTCACCTGTAACACACACACACTTTACATTTATCAACACACACACGCTTATCATACACATCAAACACAAGCACACACACACACACACTTTACATTTATCAACACACACACGCTTATCATACACATCAAACACAAGCACACACACACACACTTTACATTTATCAACACACACACACACACACTTATCATACACATCAAACACAAGCACACACACGCACGTACGTACACACCCACCTTCTCTGTTTGGAGGTTGGTCAGGTGATCTTGGCGATGTTGAGTGAAGATGATGGTGAAGACAGCATGAGAGCGACTGCTTGTCTCATTCATGTTTGTCGCTGCTACCGTCCTGATCAAATCAATCAATCAGTCAATCACATGAATGTTTAACGTGGCTGTAGTGCAGCAGTAATGATGAATGTTACCTGGCCTTGTTTCCGGAATCCATGAGGTCTCTGATGTCATCATATGATGTCACAGCCAGTTTGGACAGGTCCTCTACATACGGACCCATGATGGGATGTTCTCGAACCCGGAGCGCTCCTTTACTCTTTGGGTTCAACAGATCTCTTACTCTCTCACAGTAGATCTCCATAAATGACACCTACACACAGACACACTTTAAAGACTCTTGTCTGGTCTTTATGATGCTGTAACATAAAGAGAATGTTGTGTGAATCTTCACCTCTACAGAGTAAGACAGCTCAGGGTCTGTGTTCTCACACATGCGTTTGAACAGATCTTCACACATCTGCAACACAACCACAAACCTGTTATCACATACACCCCCAGAGGACACTCACACACAACATATTTACATTTATCCATTTGGCGGCTTTTATCCAGAGCCAGTTACATTGCATGATACTATACACTTGTTACTATATATGAGCAATCCTGGGATCCAACCCATGACGTTGCTAGCGCATGCTCTAACCACTGAGCCACAGGAAAGCCAATACAACTCAATACTGCTCTGCCCAAAACAACATTTACCTGGAATATGATGAGGTGTGTGTGTGCTTACCTGTGGTATAATGCCGTGCTGTCCGCGTTCTTGTTTACCCATCATGGTGTAGGACTTTCCCGCTCCAGTCTGACCATAAGCAAATATACACACATTATATCCCTCAAAGGCATGAAGCAACATTTCCTCACCGATGTCCAGATACACCTGACGCTGAGACACAAACGCTGGGTCATCCTCCTGTACAAACACACACAACCATACGAGTTCGATCCTCTCACAGACACCATCAGTTTCTTTCTAGAATTATACAAGTACAAAACACACACTAGATGTACAAATATATAATCAGCTACTCAAAGAGACATAAAAATGTAGGGCCATGTGATTTCTGCGATGCCGAAAACGTGTTCGGAATCACAGACTCCAGGCATTAGAATGGAACTGGAGGTATAACCCGGAATAACACGGAATCTTGCAAATTAAGAACTTCTTAATACTCGAGTATTTTACTGAAGAACATTTATCCTGTATCTGAACTATATTTACATTTACATTAATGCATTTGGCGGACGCTTTTATCCAAAGCGACTTACATTGGATTATACTATACATTTGTTTCTAAGTATGTGCAATCACCTGGGATCCAACCCACGACCTAGTGTTGTCAACGCAATGCTCTTACCACTGAACTACAGGAAAGCTATATATATGAAAGCTATTATATATATATATAAAATGACATTTCATGGAGTGTGTAACGTTGGCGTGTTTGAAAGCAAGCAGTCTGCCAAGTTGTGAATCTGAAGGTGAATGAATAAGAAAGTTGTTGGCTTGGTAAAAAGGGAGTGGCCTCTGAATCAGCCAAACGAGTCGTCTCTAGTCCGATTCGCCAACCGCCGCAGATTTACGTCACTACATATAGTCCCGCCTACTTTTAGCTAGGACTGCCCCCCAAAACTTCACTCTTCTCCCCAAACACTGTAGCTGGTGAGCCTCATTCACTGTAGACCAATCACAGCAGACTAGACCATCTGACCAATCACAGCAGAGCAGGAGGGGATTAGAACTAATCATTTAACTCACACACACTCACACACACACTCTTACACACAAGCACATACTCACACACACACAGTCTAACAGGACTCTTACTGTTGTGTGAGACCAGTAGGAATAATCAAAGGTGAAATTCTTTGCTGCTTCTTTGGGTTGTTTTGGGTTCCAGATACCTGTGAAATAAACACACACACACACACACAGATTGATCAGAGTCATAATAACAACACAGGGATGACACTTACACTAGAGGTGTGCAGTCTAGGCAGGGTTCTCACTCTTTTCAGAGATCATTTCCAGGACTGTCCCAGACTTTTCCAGGACATTCAATATGATGGAAATTAGACAAGTAACAAAGTATTCTAGTCTTTAAAAAACATACAGTTTATGAAAATGATATAACAAAAATAAAATAGAAATTCACCAAACATACACAGACATACACACACACCAAGCATCTGGTATAAAACTATTTTTTATAAATCAGTTTGGCCAAAGCGTTTCTCTTTTAAGCTTTCCCTTTCATTTACTTCCAACTGTAAATTCCAAAAATAAAAAATAATCTTAAAATTAAATCTTTCATTTACTTTCACAAATAATTGATTGATATTAATTAGATTAGTCACAAACAGTCTAAACAACATACACTATGTTGCCAAAAGTATTGGGCATTGATCACTTCACATCAATGACTCATAAAATTAGAAGCACACAATTCCATAGAATATCATTATATGCTGTAACATTAAGATTGGTACCCACGGAAATTAATAAAGTGGTCAAACCTGTTTATGAGGAGGGGGCGACCCAAAACTTTGGCAATATGGTGTACATATTTTTAAGGTCCAATGAACACCAAAATACTGAACTTTAGCAATTTTAGTGCACTTGATTTAAACTCTCTTGCAGGTCTGCCAGACTTTGTTCAAGAGCTACAAGCTCTTTCCTTTATCTCTGTGACACTTTTTTAACTAATGGTTAGAGAGTGGGACTCGTGACCAGAAGGTTGCCGGTTGGATTCTCAGGGCCGGCGGGTGACTGAGGTGCTCTTGATCAAGGCATCTTACCCCTACTAGCTCCCGGGCTTGCTCTGCGTGTGTTCACTACTCTCTGAATGGGTTAAACGCCCTATCTGACTTATAGGTCACTTTCACTTCAGAACAGCTTAGACGCTGTTACAACAGAGTAAAAATGATATTACTCTGGACAATATATTTAGCACATCCCTGTTCAAAACTGACTTGTGCCTCGAGTTTACAACACTAGTTGTAATATCTGCATATCAGTAATCCCTGCATATAAACGCAATGATTTGCTGACCGTGTGAGCGTCTCGTTATGGCTTTTCACTAAGATCTAAATAAAGCAGTTTAAAAATAAAAATAAAAATCCAGCACAAGATTGTCCAGGACATTTGAATCTTTCCATAATTTTCCTTGTGTTTTCCAGTTCTGAAAATTTTCCAGGACGTGTGGGATCATTTACGCGCGTGCGTGTGTGTGTGTGTGTGTGTGTGTACTCACAGGTGGTGTTCCCCTGCATCTGTATGACACATTTTGCATCACGGCTGTTTTCACGTGTGTTGAAGGGCCGAACTCTTACTGCAACCTTCACTGAAGCTGCCATACTAAAACAAACACAACAGATCTCTGTTAGTCCACATCAACACAACACAAGACTCACGGTAGCTGAGAAACATTTAGTTACATCTGAAGTGAGGATACGCGAATAGAAGACAGACATAGAGACATAGAGAGATAAGAGATGAGAGAGAGAGAGATAGGAGAGAGAGAGACAGAGAGACAGAGAGATGATTAGAGAGAGATAGAGCGAGAGAGATACAGAGAGATATACATCGATCTCGATATAGATAGAGAGCCCACGTTAGCTCTCTCTCGTCGCTAGCTATATATATAGATCGCTCTATCTATCTCATAGATATCTCGCTATATACGAGATCTCCATCTCCCTTTCTCTCTCTCTCTCGCTCTCTCTACTCTCTGCTCTCTCTCTCTCTCTCTCTCGCTCTTCTCTCTCTAGATCTCTCTCTCTCTCTTCCGTCTCCTCTCTCTCTCTGCTCTCTCTCTCTCTCTCTCTCTCACTATCTCTCTCTCTCTCTCTCTCTCTCTCTCCCTCTCCCCTTTCTCCTCTCTCTCTTTCTCTCTCTCTCTATCTCTCTCTCTCTCTCTCTCTCTGTCGCTCTCTCTCCTCTCTCCCGCTCTCTCCCTCTCTCTCTCTCTCTACTCTACTCTCTCTCTCTCTCATCTCTCCTCGCTCTCTCTCGTCTCTCTCTCCTCTCTCTCTCTCTTCCCTCTCTCGCTCTCGCTCTCTCGCGCCCTTCTCTTCTCTCTCTCGCGCTCTCTCCCTTTCTTCTCTCTCGCTCTCTCTCGCTCTCTCGCTCTCTCTCTCCTCTCGCCTCCCTCTCCTCTTTCTCTCTCTCCTCCTCTTCTCCTCTCGCTCTCTCTCTCGCCTCTCTCTCTCTCTCCTTTCTCTTCTCTCCTCTCCCCTCTCCTCTCTCGCCCTCTCTCCTCTCTCTCTCTCCTCTCTCTCTCGCTCTCCCGTTCTCTCTCTTCTCTCTCTTCTCTCTCTCTCTCTCTCTCTCGCTCCTCTCTCTCTCCTCGCTTCCGTCTCCCAGTGCCTCTCTCTCGCTCTCTCTCTCTCTCTCTCCCCTTCTCCCTCCTCGCTCTCTCTCTCCTCTCTCTACTCTCTCTCGCTCTCTCTCCCCTCTCTCTCGTCCTCCTCGCTCCCGCTCTCTTCTCTCTCTCTCTCTCTCTCTCTCCTCTCTCTCTCTCTCTCTCTCTCTCTACGAGACTATATCAGACCAGCAGACTGCTATCTAGAACAGCGACAACTATAACCCTTTGAGATATCGATATAGCGAAGAATCTATAGAGACCTGATATCCCTATAGATATATCGACTTCTCGCGGCTCTTCCCCCTCTCTCGCTCCATCGCTCTCCTCTCTATTCTCTCTATCGCGGATCTCTCTATCTATCTCTCTCTCTCTCGATCTCTCTCGCGTGCGCCTACTCTCTCTCTCTCTCTCTCTCTCTCTCTCTCTCGCTCTCTCTCCCTATACCGAGCCCGCGCCCTCTCTTCGCTCTCTCTCTGCTCTCGCTCTCTATCTCTCTTTCGTTTCTCTCTCGATCCGGGTCGTCTCTTGGTCTCTCTCTGACTCTCTGCCTCATCCCCTCTCTCGGGCCGTCTCGCGCTCTCTCTTCGCGTGCTCTCTGTCTCGCTCTCTATCTCTGGGCGCTCTCTTTCTCTCTCTCTGCTCCTCTCTCCTCTCGCTCTCTCCTCCTCTCGCTCTCTCTCTCTCTCCCTGCTCCTCTCTTCTCTCGTCTCTTCTTTCGTCTCTCTCTCTCTCTCTGCTCTCTCTTCTGCCTACTCTCCCGTCTCGCTCGAGACAGGAAGAGAGACAAGAGAGAATGTTGCGTGTGTTGTCTACTGTTGTTAGTTGCTCCAGCTGTCACAACACACACAAACACACAAACACACACAGCATTAGTTCGTTGTCCAGACATGTGGGTCTCTTTGTGCTTCTATATAAACGCATGAATAACGGCAGTCAGATCAATGATGGAATCACTATTACTGTTCAGTCACATACCTGGACTAACGGAAACTCCCGTTCACCGGATACCGTGTGTGTGTCGGTCAGACGCTCCTCAGAAGAATCAGATGAGCTGAAGTGTCGGTCTGATGAGAGACTTTTAACCGACGGTTTAACCGGAGGGCACGGGCGGGGCGCGAGGCGAGGCGAGCTGGAGTCCCGTCAGATCGACTGTATCTCTACAGATCTCTACCGTATTTGACGATATTTGTGCTGTTGTTGGGAAAATTCTCGTTCTCGTTAAATCCCAGAGTCGCTCGTGATACCCGCTGCTGTCACGAGCGCCGGCGAGAAAGTTTCTGACGGAGGCCGCGCGCGCGTCTGATCTCACGCAATTCGGCCAGTGACGGTGATCTCGCGCCGGTGGGGATTAATCGGTGTGTTTTGGGGCTGACGTTGAGATTTATCGGGAATATAACATAAAAAAAGGAATAGATAAAGTCGCCGCCGGCCGCGCTGTGTGCGCGCGCCCCCCGCCCGTCCGTCCCGACCTCGCGCAGCCGTCCGAGTCCAGCGAGTGACGTCACGAGGGCGAACCGGACACCGGGGCGGAACCTTAAACACACATACACATTTTTTCACACACGTATTGATCCTTATGAAATTGTTCGGCCAGTAGTATTAACAGCATGCTACATTTAACACCTTTAATGTATAGAGCTGCGAATATTAACCTTTATTACTTAAATACTTTTTAGTATTAATTAGAGTAGTACAAATATTCTACAGCTTTAGAAAAATGACCAAACACAAATCGAGAATTTTGATGTTTTAGTTTATTTTACTGCGGTTGAAAAGTCATCTCGTGGACGCCTAGTGGCCGGTGTCTGTAGGACTTTCAGAAACAAAGTCAAGACTCAAAACAACACACGTTGAAAATTGTTTTGTAATTGAATAAAAAAACTTGAATACCTCTGGTTTATTAAAATCTCAATTCTAAATGTTCTCCTTAAAGTTCTAGCCAAATGTATGATAAGTGTAACTTTGGGTTGCTGTACTGGCGCTTCCAAGCCGGACGGATTTGTGTCTTATAATCGGGATACAGGTGTTTCCTGACAATGCCCCAAACACACACACACACACACGCACACAAATTTGCCTCATGCCTCATCACCGACCATATTTTAACCGTATGTGTTCTCATCTACCGGGTACTCGCCGGTTACCGTCTGCAGCGCGTGACTGGTGACACATCAGAGGATTCGGTTCCGTTTTTCTGTGAGTGAACAGAAGACAAGATCACAAGAACACACATCCGGTAACGGCGGCGGAATCCGCATTTCCACACGCGATGTGTGTACGGGGGAGGTAAGACGTGCCTATCACACGTTACCATGACAACCGCATCCGCCAGCATCCAGCCCTAACATACACATGTACTGTAGTGGTTCTGTGCTACAGTCGGGATTTCAGATGATGATGACACAGAATGATTACATTATTAGGTATTGACAGAGTTTTACCATGCCTCAACATCCTATAATGATCTCTCTCTCTCTCTCTCTCTCTCTCTCACACACACAGATGAAGTTGGGGCTTTGGTCTTTGACATTGGTTCGTTCTCCACTCGAGCAGGATATGCAGGTGAAGACTGTCCTAAGGTAAAGGTTCTCTACACACATACAAAACACACACACACACACACACACACATGTCTTGTTTCCTATCTCCGTGGGGACAGTCCATAGGCGTAATGTTTTTTATACTGCACAAACTGTATATTTTATCCCCAACCCCTAAACCTAAAGATCATAGAAAACTTTTTGCATTTTTACATTTTTTTTTAAATATTGTCCTGTACAATTCACAAGCTTTTTTGCCCATGAGGACCTCAATTTAGGTCCCACAGTGACACGAGTCCCCATGTGTTGTGTGCATTCAGGTTTAGGTCTCCACCGGGATATAAAAACATGTACACACACACACACACACACACACACACACACACACACACAGACAGACACAGACAGACACACACACACACACACACACACATACGGATAGACACACACACACACACATACAGACAGACACACACACACACACACACACACACTTTATGTCACCTGCTGTTATTCTGATTGTGTTGTATTTGTCTCCATTAGTTGAGGATTGGAACACTTTTCAGGCCGTGATCGATCACATCTACAGCAAATACATCAAATACATCAAATCTGAACCCAGTTTAAAGTAATCGTTATAAAAGTGTCGAATCTGAAGGTGACAGAGCAGCTCAGTGTGTTTGTGTGCGTGTGTGTGTGTTTCTCTTTAACAGTGGAACTCACGGGCAAAGAGAGAGAATCTAACGGAACTGATATTTGAGCATTACAACATTCCAGTCTTCTTCTTGTGCAAGACTGCAGTGCTCACATCGTATCCAAACACAAAACGCTGCCCAGCAGCATCAGCCAATCAAAGTCCACGGAGAGAAAGCTCCCGTTTTCAGAGAATATTCACTGAGAGACTCAACAGAGAACTGTCTCAAAAAGCACAGCCTGTGAGTTCTTCCTCTCACTCTGTTCTTCAAACTCTCCTCAGTCTGATCTCACATCCGATCTCAAACTCTCCTCAGTCTGATCTCACTTATGATCTCAAACTCTTCTCAGTGTGATCTCAAACTCTTCTCATGTCTGATCTCACATCTGATCTCAAACCGTTTTCATGTCTGATCTCGAACTTTTCTCAGTCTAATCTCAAACTCTTCTCAATCTGATCTCAAATGTGATCTCAAACACTTTTCATGTCTGATCTCAAACTCTTCTCAGTCTGATCTCACATCTGATCTCAAACACTTTTCATGTATGATCTTGAACTCTCCTTAGTCTAATCTCAAACTCTTCTCAGTCTGATCTCACATCTGATCTCAAAAACTTTTCATGTCTGATCTCAAACTTTTCTCAGTCTGATCTAACATCTGATCTCAAACACTTTTCATGTCTGATCTTGAACTCTTCTCAGTCTAATCTCAAACTCTTCTCAATCTGATCTCACATCTGATCTCAATCACTATTCATGTCTGATCTCAAACTCTTCTCAGTTTGATCTCACATCTAATCTCAAAAACATTTCATGTCTGATCTCAAATTTTTCTCAGTCTGATCTCACATCTGATCTCAAACACTCTTCATGTCTGATTTTAAACTCTTCTCAATCTAATCTCAAACTCTTCTCAATCTGATCTCACATCTGATCTCAAACACTATTCATGTCTGATCTCAAACTCTTGTCAGTCTGATCTCACATCTAATCTCAAACACTTTTCATGTATGATCTTGAACTCTTCTCAGTCTGATCTCAAACTCTTCTCAGTCTGATCTCACATATGATCTCAAACTCTTCTCAGTCTGATCTCAAACTCTTCTCAGTCAGATCTCAAACTCTTCTCATGTCTGATCTCAAACTCTTCTCAATCTGATCTCACATGTGATCTCAAACACTTTTCATGTCTGATCTCAAACTCTTCTCAGTCTGATCTCGAATTCTCAAACTCTCCAAAGTCTGATCTCACATCTGATCTCAAACACTTTTCATGTCTGATCTTGAACTCTTCTCAGTCTAATCTCAAACTCTTCTCGGTCTGATCTCACATCTGATCTCAAACACTCTTCATGTCTGATCTCTTCTCAATCTAATCTCAAACTCTTCTCAATCTGATCTCACATCTGATCTCAAACACTGTTCATGTCTGATCTCAAACTCTTGTCAGTCTGATCTCAAACTCTTCTCAGTCTGATCTCACATATGATCTCAAACTCTTCTCAGTCTGATCTCAAACTCTTCTCAGTCTGATCTCAAACTCTTCTCAGTCGGATCTCAAACTCTTCTCATGTCTGATCTCAAACTCTTCTCAACCTGATCTCACATCTGATCTCAAACACTTTTCATGTCTGATCTCAAACTCTTCTCAGTCTGATCTCACATCTGATCTCACATGTCTGATCTCAAACTCTTCTCAGTCTGATCTCACATCTGATCTCAAACCCTTCTCAATCTGATCTCACGTCTGATGTCAAACTCTTTTTGGATGTGTTTGTAGAGTATGAGATTGAAGCTCATGGCCTGTAACAGTTCTATAGAAAGAAGATTCAGCTCTTGTATTGGAGGATCGATTCTAGCTTCACTGGTAAGACACACGCACGCACACACACAGATATTTGATCTCTCCTCTGTCTATAGGGCACCTTCCAGCAGATGTGGACCTGAAAACAAGAACATGATGAAGGAGGAAAACAGAGCGTGGAGAGAAAATGTCCCTGAGACACACACGTGAAATCTCTTGTTGAGCGAATGTGAAAGACACTGACAGATGTTAAAGGGACACTTCACCCAAACATGGAAATTCTGTCATTATCTATTCACCTCAGAGTTGTTCCAAATCTGTATGAACGTCTTTGTTCTGATGAACACTGAGAAAGATATTCAGAAGAATGCTTATAACCAAACAGATCTTGCACCCCATTGACTCCCATAGTAGTTCTGTGTTCATCAGAACAAAGACGTTTATACAGACTACGAATAGCTCGAAGGTGAGTAAATGATGACAGAAGTTTCATTTTTGGGTGAAGTGTCCCTTTAATGGTGTATATGTACTCTGTGTTTATGATCAGCACAATAAACTGCAGTGATCATGTGACCCTCTGACCCTTAAAGAACTTCATCGGAACATCTGTCCACTACTTTAACTCTCTATGATGCAGAAATATATGAGGATGACTCACATTTACATTTAGACATTCAGCAGACGCTTTTATCCAAAGCGACTTACAGAGAGTTCAGGAGCAATGAGCGATACGTCACACAGGAGCCATAAGACATTAGGTGCCAATACAGAGTTACAACAAAAGCCAGAACAACACCTGTTGAGAGAAAGGTAGTGGAACAACACCTCAACACATCATTTGTGTTGCTATTTTCATGCCAATAAACCCGATTCACACACGTCACACATTCTCATTGCTCTTCAGTTATCATGAGAAGACCTCCTCTCTTTTGATGTCGACACGTTTACTATGGTACGTTACACTGGTGCTTTACCATGTGATGGGATGACATCTCTAGTAATAGTTTTGGTTTACAAAGTACGTCATCGCCGGCTGCGCAGACATCACTCGCGGCTTCGACCTTGACCGGTGACGTTACGGCGACGGAGCGGGACCGCGCACGGGAGATGTTTAAATGAGACGCCAACGAGTGAAAAAGCGCACACTCCGCGCGCACTCACGGTAAGAAACAGCCGCTCATACTTCTCAGAAAACATCTTGATCGTGAGTTCTGTTTATCAATTAATGATGCGATAACATTTAAAAATACACATATTCAAATGATATAGTGTTGTTTAAATATTAGTGAACATTTTACTGTTACGACCGCGACAACTATCTGAATTTCTTGCTCAGCATTTTATGGTAAACTTTCTTCGAATTCTTAAATATAAGATACATTTGCTTGGAAAACCAGGAAAGTGACTATAGAAGTTATTTAGTCTTGTTTTATGAAAGAAAAGATACAAATGAAGTTTATCTTTAAAACAAGCAAAACATAAATGCACAATTTCATTGCATTTGTGTATTATAGGTTATTTATTCATCAATACAGTTTCAAATGATGAAAGCAGGGAAGCATCGGCGCGCATTAATAATGTGTTTATTTCTGCTTTAGTGTTCTCGGTGACGTCATGTTTGTTTTGTGTCCTTAACAGGAATTTGATTGGTCGAGATTCATATCTTCAGAGCCGATGGGTCTAATTCTGTGCTGCTGGCTAAGTGACAGACATCATAACAAGAAAACATCACCTTTATCATTCTTTTCTCAGTGTTCGGTAGCCCCGCCCATTCGTCTCGCTGTTCTGTTAGACACGCCCCCCGTTGCCCGTGGAAACCCTCGATCCCAGTGGAGCCAGACTCACATCTCTCCCAATCTAAAGATGTGCCCATCGGGGGGCTGTGTGTCCCGTGACCGCGTGGAGCAGAGCAGCGATGCAGTTCGTGCGGCGGCGGGCGTGGCCACGGGGCTCCATATATGGGAGGTGCTGTGGGAGGCACGACACCGGGGGAGCCACGCCCTATTGGGCGTGTCCACACGCGAATGCCCCCTGCAGGCCTCCGGCTACAGTGCGTTGATAGGCGGCAACTCACGTTCTTGGGGGTGGGAGCTCAGGACCGGTCAGCTCTGGCATGATGGGAAAGAGGTGGGCCGGTACCCTGAGGGCGGAGCCAGAGAAAGGTTAAGGGCTCCGGACCGTATATTGCTGGTTGTGGACGCGGACGCGGGGACGCTGGGATACGTGGTGGATAACTGCTTTTTGGGCACCGCCTTTGCAAGCCTACCCAGTGGGGCGGAGCTTTTTCCTGCTGTCAGCTGCGTTTGGGGAGGAGCTAAAATCCACTTACGCTACTTGTGCGGCATGACCCGTGAGTGACATTATTGAACCCCGCAAAATCACTCAGACATTTCTCAAAATATCTTCTTTTGAGAGTCACATACAAAAATGTACAACCACACGATGGGGAATAAATGATGACGGACATTTAGGTTTTGGTGTGTCACGACTAAAGATGTGTACTGTATGAAGTGATGTGCTGGACTGTATATTTAGTCAAATCTGTTGATGTTTTTCAGGTGACCCACCGCCTCTACAAACTCTGAGTGCTTTGTGTGTTTGTCGGACGCTCAGCACTCATCTGGACTCAATCCCACCCGCTGCACGCAGACTCCTGTTCAACACAAGAACATCCAACAGTTAAAGGAGAATAGCACCTGACCACTGTTTATTTTCACATTAGCACAATCTTATTTCAATGATATCAAACCATTACCGAGGAATACAAATGTCAACATTATAATGATGGAAGCGCTTCACATGTCAAAACTGCGTTGTATCATTTTTCAATGCAAGTTTATTTATATCGTGCTTCTTTACACAAAAGAAATCCCAAAGGAAGATTATTATCAGGGCTGGGGGGAGGAACGAAATTACACCTCATTTACTTACGCACTTAAAATACGAAATTGGAGAAACAGTTTTTTTTACAGTTACTTTTAAAATGGGTTGCAATCAAATCATAGTTACGTCCGAAAAGTGTTTTAGATTACCAAAGTGATTACTTGGAATTTGAATGTCATTATTTCATTTAAACATGAATGTAAACCGTAACGGGCAATTCGTGTAAACAGCAATCTGTGATTCTCTGACAATCTGCAAAAGCATCCTAAACTACAGTTCTTTTTAACACATTTTTACAAATATTTTAACCAAAATGGGTTCATTCAAATGTTATGTTGATTTTGCTTAGTAGTGTCCTGAATAAGCTATTTCACACAGTAGAACTTTTTTTGCTGCTCAGATGGTAATTCAGGTGAAAAGTTACCTGTAATTTGTTTTTGAGTTGTTGATGAACCTAAATAAAGTAAGTTATTGTAAAATAAAGTAAAACTTTTTTTTAACAGTAGAAAATAGTACTTTTTGAAATAGTTCTAGGTGACAAGGTTCCTGAGTATGTGTATGAAATACAGAGAACAAAGATTAGTTTCGACACAAATTTGGTCGATTGTTGAATTAAACTGGCAACGTCTGTTTATACTTAAAATATGCATTAGTTCACATCTCAAATATCACAAAAACAGCTTCTTCCGCCTTAGAAATGTTGCCAAATTACAAAATGTTTTATGTGTTGCTGATGCAGAGAAGCTTATTCATGCATTTGTGAGCTCAAGACTTGACCACTGTAATGTTCTACTTAGTGGTTGTCCTGTATCATCAATAAACAAACTTCAGTTAGTTCAGAATGCAGCTGCCAGAGTTCTAACCAAGTCAAGAAAATACCATCACATAACCCCAATGTTATCATCCCTTTACTGGTTACCCATGAAGTATCGTATTGATTTAAAGTTCTTTTAATAACTTATAAAGCCTTAAAGGGTTTAGCCCCTACCTACTTAACAGAGCTTCTATCACATTACAACCATCACGCTCTCTAAGATCTCAAAACTCAGGACTTTTGATAACACCTAGAATAACTAAATCCACCAAAGGGGGTCAAGCTTTCTCATACGTAGCACCTAAACTCTGGAATAGCCTTCCTGATACTATTCCAGGGTCAGACAACTTAAATCTAGATTAAAGACACATCTTTTCAACCTAGCTTTCACTAATGCAAAATATCCTAAATAAACCACCAGGAGACTGCATTTATTGGATATTAATTACTAGAATGATCTTGCTTGTTCTATAAACACCATGCACTGTGCTGTGTTTTTCAGTTTTTCTTGTTTTCTCCAGTAAAGCTGCTTTGGAATAATGCACATTATGAAGAACAAAATTTAAATACAATTGAATTGAAGTTTGTCTTCTCGAAAGTTATATCGTGTTGTATGACCTTCATTGAGTTGGCTCCTGCAATTTCAGTTTAACGTCTTCGAAACTTGTCACACAATTTCTAGTAAGGGAACATAGGAAGCATCGATGCTGCCTGGGTTTTGCGGTGCATTGTGGGAATTTTACGGGAACAAACGTTTCAGTGCACTGGAAGGATTGTGCGAATGAGAGAGCCCTTAAATGGCCGACTCCCTGCTCAGTGCCCTGACTACTGAACAAGGGAGCTGATCGAGACACAGCGAAAGAAGGAAAGCAAAGGTTGTTTTATTTTGTCTGGCGTGTCTTGAAGGATGTTTGTGAAGTTATTGCTAAAACTCCTCACACGCACACGCACACAAACAACACAATTACACAAACACATTTAACTTTAAAGTCCAGTAAGAGTTTTTATTTCAAATATTTGAAAACATATGAAAATACAACAAATTTTATTAAATGAATAAATGAGAAGAGTAAAATCATCTCCACACTCGCTGAGATCCGCCTCTGCGACCCACCGGTCTTCTGATCTGAACCACATGAGAACCGGCACGCTGAGAGAACACAGACACCTGAAACACGCACACACACACACACACTGTTCAATTAAAGACTTGACTGATTGAAATCCCTGTTCTGTGTCTCTTGCCTTCATTTTATTTCAATTAAGTCTAAACACTTGAGCTGTAAAACTCAACCGACATGAGACACCAGAGACTGTCGGAGATGTTCAAGATGGGATGGCAATCGGGCCTGTGGGGGGGTTTGGGGTTGCTGGAGGTTACGTCCTGTCAAGCGTTTGTATCACTGCTCTGATGTGACTGATCAGAATCACAACTCCTTACACACACATGGTGTTCATCATCACACCCTGACCTTCAGAAGAACATTACATTCATATGTACAGTCGTCTAGCAGACGCTGTGAAAGTGCAGAGTGCTGTGAGACTGGTCTGAGAGAATCTAACACAGGTGATGAAACAGAAAAGACACAGCACTAGAAATAGTGGTTCAAATCTTGTGAAATGTCGCTCACCTCTGTCTTGTCATCTGATTTGTGCTCCAGGTTTGGACTTACTGTGTCACCAGACCTACACACACACACATGTGATAACTGTTTGTCTTTATTTTCACTCCTGTGTGTGTGTTTCTCACCTGCTGAAGCTCTGCAGTTGCTGTGCGGTGTGTGTATGCAGTGGGTCAGTGATGTCAGCTGAGCGCTGCTCTCTGATTGGCTCCTCCAGTGGGTCTCCAGGGGAACACTCCAGAAGCTACCACAGGAAGTGATCTGTAACTGTGTGTGTGTGTGTATATGATGTTAATTGTGTGCTTACGTTTCTTACCTTTGACACATAATACTGCAGCTCATTCCGTCTGTCTTCGTGAATACAGGGCAGGGCTTCCTCTTTGGTGGGCGGAGCCTTCTCTAAATCACTACTGCACAATACTGCAGAAGCTCCACCTCTGGTCAGCCCACTCTCAGACCTAGAGCTGTGATTGGTGCATGTCTCTGTGAAGGGGTGGCTTTGATTTGTTCTGCTTTGACTGGGTATTCTCTCTTTCATCTTTCTCTCTGTGCTGTTCCCTCCTTCCTCTGAAATCACAGGCCTGACCCACAATGCACTGCAGTCACTGACAGCTATAGCACACATACAGTGGAGAGGTCAGAGGTCACACATAGAAAACTGTGCCAGTGTGTATATGTGTGTGTACTGTCAGATAAGTATGTGTGTGTGTGTGTGTGTGCACCTGTCAGATAAGTGAGTGTGTGTGTCTGTGTGTCAGAGTGTGTGTGTACCAGATGAGTGTGTGTGTGTGTGTGCCTGTCAGATGAGTGTGTGTGTGTGTGTGTGTGTGTCCTGTCAGATGAGTGGTGTGTGTGTGTGTGTGTGTGTTGTGTGTGTGTGTGTGTGTGCACCTGTCAGATGAGTGTGTGTGTGTGTGGTGTGTGTGTGCACCTGTCAGATGAGTGTGTGTGTGTGTGTGTGTGTCAGATGAGTGTTGTGTGTGTGGTTTGTGTTGTGTGTGTGTGTGTGTGTGTGTGTGTGTGTGTGTGTGTGTGTGTGTGTGTCAGATGAGTGTGTGTGTGTGTGTGCACCTGCCAGATGAGTGTGTGTGTGTGTGTGTGCCTGTCAGATGAGTGTGTGTGTGGTGTGTGTGTGTGCACCTGTCAGATGAGTGTGTGTGTGTGTGTGTGTGTGTGTGTGTGTCGTGAGTGTGTGTGTGGCACCTGTCAGATGAGTGTGTGTGTGTGTGTGTGTGTGTGTGTGTGCACCTGTCAGATGAGTGTGTGTGTGTGTTGTGTGTGTGTGTGTGTGCCTGTCGTGTGTGTGTGTGTGTGTGTGTGTGCCTGTCAGATGAGTGTGTGTGTGTGTGTGTGTGTGTGTGTGTGCACCTGTCAGTGAGTGAGTGTGTGGTGTGTGTGGTGTGTCAGATGAGTGTGGTGTGTGTGTGTGTGTGTGTGTGTGCACCTGTCATGAGGAGTGTGTGTTGTGTGTGTTGCACCTGTCAGATGAGTGTTGTGTGGTGTGTGTGTGTGTGCACCTGTCAGATGAGTGTATGTGTTGTGTGTGTGTGTGTGTGTGTGCACCTGTCAGATGAGTGTGTGTGTGTGGTGGTGTGTGTGTGCACTGTCAGATGGTTGTGTGTGTGTGTGTGTGTGTGTGTGTGTGTGTGTGTGTGTGTGTGTGTGTGTGTGTGTGTGAGTGTGTGTGTGTGTGTGTGGTGTGTCAGATGAGTGTGTGTGTGTGTGTGTGTGTGTGTTGCACCTGTCAGATGAGTGTGTGTGTGTGTGTGTGTGTGTGTGTGTGTGTGTGTGTGTGTGTGTGCACCTGTCAGATGTGTGTGTGTGGTGTGTGTGTGTGCACCTGTCAGATGAGTGTGTGTGTGTGTGTGTGTGTGTGTGTGTGTGTGTGTGTGCCCTGTCAGTGAGTGTGTGTGTGTGTGTGTGTGTGCACCTGTCAGATGAGTGTGTGTGTGTGTGTGTGTGTGCCCTGTCAGATGAGTGTGTGTGTGTGTGGTGTGCCTGTCAGTGTGTGTGTGTGTGTGTGTGTGTCAGATGAGTGTGTGTGTGTGTGTGTGTGTGTGTGTGCACCTGTCAGATGAGTGTGTGTGTGTGTGTGTGTGTGTGTGTGCACCTGTCAGATGAGTGTGTGTGTGTGTGTGTGTGTGTGTGTGTGTGAGTGTGTGTGTGTGTGTGTGTGTGTGTGTGCCTGTCAGATGAGTGTGTGTGGGTGATGAGTGTGTGTGTGTGTGTGTGTGTGTGTGTGTGTGTGTGTGTGTGTGTGCACCTGTCTGTGCCACCTGTCAGATGAGGTGTGGTGTGTGTGTGTGTGTGTGTGCACCTGTCAGATGAGTGTGGTCCAGCACAGGCTCCAGAGGTGTAAATGAATGACTGTAGTTTAACACATCAGAATGAGACTGTGTCTCTCTCTCTCTGGACAGATTCAGAACAACAGCCTGTGCACCTGCAACAAGACAACACGAGTGAGTGAGAGTTTAGACTCTAAATAGATTGACTGAAGTGAATTCAACGCTGTCTTAAAATAACCGACACACGGCAGGTGATTTCTACATATTTTATCTTTATTTTGGGGCTTTTCGCCCAAAGTAGGAATCAGGAAAGTCAAGTTCAGGTCACCTGGAGCACAACCACAACAAATATGTCGGAGCACTGCCCATGAGGTGGTCATTTATGTAAACATATCAACTTTGCTTCACATGTGACCACAGTAACCATCACTCATCAGTGTGTGTGCGTGCGTGTGTGTGTGTCAGACAGCAGATACCTGGCAGGTGTGTGTCACTCCTCGACGTGTCTTCAGGATGACAGGAGATTTTAGAAGCTTCCCACGAAGGAGGTACAAACATATTCTCTATCTACTCACACACACACACACACACACACACACACACACACACACACACACACACACACACACACAATGGATTATATTAATTTTATACCATGGTCTGTTTGAATACTGGATTCTGATTGGCTGGAAATTGTGCGTTAAAGGTGTCTCATGCACAGGTAGGTCTGGTCAGTTTTAGATTCATGTTTGAAATAAACTGATCTAAAATGACACTGTAAACATCAACAGCTTTAACTTGGCAAGTGACCGTGGTATAAGCGGGATAATCCACAGCTAGCCGAGCATTACAGGGTTTTCAATGCACTTCACATCGGGAGGATCTTGGCCTCCACGTCATGCATTAAAATCCTTTAATGTATGGCTAGCCATGGATTATCCCTTACATAATACCTGGTTGAATTATTAAGTCTTAATGACATGTGACTGTAGTACCTGCCCCGGATTGGTCAACAGCTTCAAAGCCTCCGCCCAATGAGAGCGCATCATTCCCTGAAGCCGAGACACAAGCTCCTCCCTCTGCATCTCAAGCCTCTTTTTTGACGCTGCCATGGAAACCAACTCCTCCTGCTTTTCTGACAGTCTACACACACACACACACACACATTACTCCTCACACCACACACATCGTCTCTCTCTCTCTCACACACACACACACTCACTTGTTCTGGTAGTGTTGTGTGTGCTGCTGGAGTTTGAGGTCTCTCTCCTGTAGTTGTGTTCTGAACTGATCCAGTTGTGTGGACAGATCTCGCTCATGTCTCGCGCTCAGATCCAACAGCTGCTTCCTTTAACACACACAACACAACACAACAGAAGAGAGATGTCTGTTTGCTCAAATAAAAATGTCCTGATAGATGTGTGTTTGTGTACCTGTGTTGTTCTCTCAGTTGTGTGTTGAGCATTCTGTTCTCCTCCTGTATGATTGACAGCTGATCATTGAGCTTTTGCTCTAATGACAGACGAAACTCCGCCTCCATCTGAGACTTCAGTGACTCGAACCGCGCCTACACAACAACACCACATTATCACGGTGTGAGCACTTCAGTGTGTGTGTGTGTGTGTGTGTGTGTGACCGACCTGCTCCAGGGCTCGTTCCACTCTCAAGCTGTCTCGTTCTCGTCTGATCTCCTCCAGATCTCCCTGCAGCTGCTGTGATCTCCTCTGAGCCTCCTCACGCAAAACCACCTCCTGCTTCACCTGAGACTGAACACACACACAACAGTGAGTCTCTCTCTCTCCAGCGGATGTGTGTGTGTGTGTGTGTCCTCTCCTCTCTCTCTCTCTCTCTCCAGCGGATGTGTGTGTGTGTGTCTCTCTCTCTCTCCAGAGGATGTGTGTGTGTGTCTCTCTCTCTCTCTCCAGAGGTGTGTGTGTGGTGTCCTCACTCTCTCTCTCTCCAGCGATGTGTGGTGTGTGGTGTGTGTGTCTCTCTCTCTCTCTCCAGCGGATGTGTGTGTGTGTGTGTGTGGTCACTCTCTCTCTCTCCAGCGGATGTGTGTGTGTGTGTGTGTGTGTGTGTGTGTGTGTCACTCTCTCTCTCCTCTCTCTCCGCGGATGTGTGTGTGTGTGTGTGTGTGTGTGCTCTCTCTCTCTCTCTGTTGTGTGTGTGTGTGTGTGTCTCTCTCTCCTGATGTGTTGTTTGTGTGTGTGTGTCTCTCTCTCTCTCTCTCCAGAGGATGTGTGTGTGTGTGTGTGTGTGGTCTCTCTCTCTCTCTCTCCAGGGGGTGTGTGTGTGTGTGTGTGTCTCTCTCTCTCCTCTCTCTGGATGTGTGTGTGTGTGTGTGTGTTGTGTCACTCTCTCTCTCTCCAGCGGATGTGTGTGTGTGTGTGTGTGGTGTCACACTCTCTCTCTCTCCAGCGGGAGTGTGTGTGTGTGTGTGTGTGTGTGGTCCTCTCTCTCTCTCCAGCGGATGTGTGTGTGTGTGTGTGTGTCCTCCACTCTCTTCTCTTCCAGATGGAGTGTGTGTGTGTGTGTGTGTCCACGGTGTGTGTGGTGTGTGTGTGTCACTCTCTCTCTCTCTCCAAGCGGATGTGTGTGTGTGTGTGTCTCACTCTTTCTCTCTCCAGCGGATGTGTGTGTGTGTGTGTCACCTCTCCTCTCTCTCTCTCCAGCGGATGTGTGTGTGTGTGTGTGTGTCACTCTCTCTCTCTCCAGCGGATGTGTGTGTGTGTTGGTCTCACTCTTTCTCTCTCCAGCGGATGTGGTGTGTGTGTGTGTGTCACTCTCTCTCTCTCCAGCGGATGTGTGGTTGTGTGTGTCTCACTCTTCTCTCTCCACGGATGTGTTGTGTGTGTGTGTGTGTCACTCTCCTCTCTCCTCCACGGATGTGTGTGGTGTGTCTCACTCTTTCTCTCTCCAGCGATGTGGTGTGTGTGTGTGTCACTCTCCCTCTCTCAAGTGTGTGTGGGTGTGTGTGTGTGTGTGTCCTCTCTCTCTCTCCAAGATGTGGGTGTGTGTTGTGTGTGTGTTGTGGTGTGTGTGTCTCACTCTCTCTCTCTCCAGGATGTGTTGTGTGTGTTGTGTGTGGTGTCCCACTCCCTCTCTCTCTCTCCACGGCTGTGAGTGTGTGTGTGTGTGTGTCACTCTCTCTCTCTCCAGCGGATGTGTGTGTGTGTGTCTAACTCTTTCTCTCTTTCTCTCTCTCCAGCGGAATGTGTGTGTGGTGTTGTGTGTGCCACTCTCCCTCTCTCCTCTCTTCCAGCGGATGTTGTGGTGTGTTGTGTTGGTGTCCCCTCTCTCTCTCTCCAGCGGATGTGTGTGTGTGTGTCCGCACTCTTTTCCTCCTCCAGCGGATGTGATGTGTGGTGTGTGGGTGTGTGTCACTCTCTCTCTCTCCAGCGGATGTGTGTGTGTGTGTCTCACTCTTTCTCTCTCCAGCGATGAGTGTGTGTGTGTGTGTGTCACTCTCTCTCTCTCAGCGGTGTGTGTGGTGTCTCCCTCTCTCTCCAGCGGATGTGTGTGTGTGTCTCTCTCTTCTCTCTCCTCTCCAGCAGTGTGATGTGGTGTGTTGTGTGTCTCTCTCTCTCTCTCCAGCAGATGTGTGTGTGTGTGTGTGTGTGTGTCTCTCTCTCTCTCTCCAGCAGATGTGTGTGTGTGTGTGGTGTGTGTGTGTCGTCTCTCTCTCTCTCTCCAGCAGATGTGTGTGTGTGTGTGTGTGTCTCTCTCTCTCTCTCCAGAGGATGTGTGTGTGTGTGTGTGTGTCTCTATCCTCTCTCCTCCGAGGATGTTGTGTGTGTGTGTGTGTCTCTCTCTCTCTCTCCAGAGGATGTGTGTGTGTGGTGTGTGTGTGTGTCTCACTCTCTCTCTCTCTCCAGCGGATGTGTTGTGTGTGTGTGTGTGTGGTCTCTCTCTCCTCTCTCCAGAGGATGTGTGTGTGTGTGTGTTGTGTGTCACTCCTCTCTCCTCGCTCCAGAGGATGGTTGTGTGTGTTGTGTGGTGTGTGTCTCACTCTCTCTCCTCTCTCCAGCAATGTGTGATGTGTGTGTTGTGTGTCTCTCTCTCTCTCTCCAGAGGATTTGTGTGGTGTTTGGTGTGTGTGGTGTGTTGTCTCACTCTCTCTCTCTCTCCAGCGGATGTGTGTGTGGTGTGTGTGTGTGTGTGTGTGTCTCACTCTCTCTCTCTCTCCAGCGGTGTGTGTGTGTGTGTGTGTGTGTCACTCTCTCTCTCTCTCCAGAGGATGTGTGTGTGTGTGTGTGTCTCTCTCTCTCTCTCCAGAGGATGTGTGTGGTGTGTGTGTGTGTGTGTCTCTCTCCTCTCTCTCCAGGGATGTGGTGGTGTGTGTGTGTGTGTGTGTCTCACTCTCTCTCTCTCTCCAGAGGAGTGTGGTGTGTGTGTGTGTGTGTGTGTCTCACTCTCTCTCTCTCCAGCTGTTGTGTGGTGTGTGTGATCTGTCGCTGGAGTTCTTGTAGTTGTTCTTGCAGATGTGTCTGTGTGTTGTGAGTCTCAGTTTGGAGTGTGTGGAGTTTTTCTCTCTCTCTCTGCCCGTCACTGCGTAGTTTCTGTTCCAGACGCTGGAGATTCTCTACACACTCATGCAGCTCCGACACCTGCTGCTCCTGAAACCACACACACACACACAATATCAGTATTACAAATGTGAGGCTCTGAATTGTACAGCTGTGTGTATGGTGTGAGTGTGTTAGTTACCAGTTTTGTGTTGGTGTCCTGCAGCTCTTGGTTGTGTTTCTGTTCTTTGTTCAGAGATTCTTCCACACGAGAGAGAGCCTGTAACACACACAGACACACCTGATCAATCAAAATACATTATATTCACATCTATTATTTCACTGTTATGTGAAGTAAGTGTGTGTGTGTCAGTAGCGTAGCCACGAGGGGGCCTGAGGGGACCTAGACCCCCTCATTTACATGTACGGCCCCCTCAGATTTTTGATTGCTTCAAATAAAAAATTAGAAATAGTTGATTTGTTACTCAGGTTGATCGACCAATCAGTGGTCCCCGCTGTTTTCAAAGTTATTGGTTTAATTATGTCACGTGTAGTGCGTAGCATCTTGACCTTTTTGCCAAGAGTTTAATTTGTATGCTGCGATGGTGGGTGCGCACAATATTCTGTTTCTTTTTTTATACATTTTGAAAAGATGAGTAGACGGCTAAAGATAACGACTACACTGCATTTAACTTCTTGTAGTGTTCTTGTAGACTTTCCTCAAGAGAAACTTTTTCTCCCCCTCGAACACTCCGCCTTGTCATGTAAAAGGTAACACAATGGTTTGACTGGTAGCCGCCGAGCTTCTGCGGTTCTTAATCCCGGATCTCTTCTCTTACCGCTTTAGAGGTTAGTTCAATTCGCCCGTAAAAGCCCTCCGAAGTGGACATAAAGGGCATTGAAGTGCACTAAACGTAACTACTAACGTTACGCGCATAACCCTTCTAACTTCCGTAGTAATTTTGTCCGTGTATGAAGATGCTGCAAATTCATGTTCTAACGTTAACTTCAGAAGCAAACTTCAGCCGATGTCCTGTGTGCAGGGAGTAGAGAGCGGTGAACACTGTGTAGGGATCATGTCAATCGGACACAGTTCATTCATGGTGTGTGTGTGCGTGCGTGCGTGCGCGTGCGTGTGTGTTCTCTTAATCCACTCATTATTAGGCTGCATTATTTAGATCAGGCAGAACCAGGAACACTCCCTATTACAGCTTTTATAACAAGGTCTTTTCTCACTGTTCTGAGGTCTGTAACCCGTCCAGATGGTGGACCCTGACCATAACTTAGCCCTAAACTCAGAGGGAAATGATAAGTGAAAAACAATGGTCTAGAAGCATCTGATCGTGGTTGGAAGATTAAACTTAAAATAACTGTAAACTTATTTCTGAAATCTGATTGGTTGATTTAAATGTTGTCCCAGGGTCAACATGATGTTGTCCAAAGGATATCAACCACTTGGCAAAAACAGGAGAGCCCTGGAGTTTTGGGTTCCTCACCACAGTGTGCACGCTGAGGGGCTGCTGACATCAGCTTTAGGATTGTGTATTTGTTAATATTATTTAACATTCAACATCTTGCGTGAATTATTACTACCTCATATAGGAATTGATAGTCTGCATAATATGTTACTGTGTTCCTCTTCTTTTATCTTCTGTCTCTCTCTATATGCGTGTGTGTGTGTATGTTACTCAATGCTTTGCTTATAGTTGACATGTTTTCATGTACAGCTACTTTGTAACAATAAAAATAGTAAAAAGCGCTATATAATTAAAAGTTGGGTTTGTGTGTGTGTGTGTGTGTGTGTACCTCTTTCTGTTTGTGTAGTGTTGTCTCTGCTTTCTGTTTCTCATCCTGCAGAAGTTTTATCTCATCACTCCGGTCCTGATCATGTCTCCTCCAGCCCTCCACCACCTTCACAAGCGTCTGACACACACACACACGAGCACACACCCACGAGCACACACGAGCGCAAACACACACCCACGTGAAAACACACACACGAGCACACACACACACTTTGTGTTACATATGCAGTTCAGTTGCATTCTTCTAAAACAATATTAAGTGTGTAGGATACACACAGACATGTGTGTGTGAGTGTGTACCTTGTCAAGTTGTTCGATCATGATGTCTTTCTTGCGGTCAGCTGCCACAGCAAGTGTGAACTGTTGCTGAACCTGAAGAACTTTATTCTGTAGTGACGCCACCTGCTGCTCACACACCTGAACACACACAAATATTACAGGTTGTTGATTTCACCAGAATGATCAGCTGACTGTACTTTGTAGTGTGCGTGTGGATATAAATGAGTCTTGATGTCAGTACCTTACGACGTGATCTCTCTCTCTCCAGACTGTCTCTTAACACCTGCAGCTCAGACACACTGCGGCTCGAGTCCACATGAAGACGAGAATACAGAGGAAACAGCTCATCCATCTCACCCAGAGACACCGCACTACTGAGACACACAGAGAGAGAGACAGCATTCACACACACCTCAATTATAGTCCCCACAGTGACACGAGTCCCCACGAGTTGATGTGCATGCAGGTTTAAAGAGCTGCTGCCACAGTGTTTCATGCAGTCTGACTTCTTTACACTGTTAACCGTGCTGTCTTCTCATGCTTGACATGGTCAACTTGTCAATAACCAGTTAGATGTATGACGTAGTGTTTCTGTGCTCGTGACACTCCCCCAGCGTTCGTACAGGTTTTTTGAACATGAAAATTTGCTTTTGTTAGTCCCTTATTGGACAATTCTCCCGGAAAAGCACGTCCACGCGTCTCCCCGCCAGAGTGAGAAGAAAGAACACGACCATGTGTCATACAGCTGAGCTGGAGCAAGAGAGAGAGAGCACTGCGTTCACAAAGTTCAGCTGTGTTTGATGGTTCACTGTTATATGTCATAGATACGCTGGATATAACGCTGGATTAGGAGATGGTCTGAATCTGATAGATGGGGCGGTCCCAGCACTAAAAGATGCCGGACATGAACCGCACGCGGTGAGTGAAACCGAGTCATATGTTTTGTTGCCAATCGGCGTGTACGTGCATAGTGTACACAACACAAACTTATAGCGAATCAACAGTTATGCAGGGACAATGCGATGATGTGTTGTGTGCTCCTGATTGAGTCCCGCCCCCCCGAACGCGTTCAGTGCTCGTCTGTTTTTGGAAATAATGGTACAGCTGTAACTGTCTTTAATAAATGAGATCAAACTAAACACTCTGAAGATATGAAGTATGCAATACTACTGTTAGGTACTCAAGATTAATATGAGATTGGCAGAGACTGCGCGTGTGATATAAAAGTCCCCACCGGGATATAAAAACAAGGCCACAGAGAGAGAGAGAGACACAGTCTACTCACCGGAGCAGGTGTGAGGTACAGTCGCTGTCAGGTGATTCGTCCAGCAGGTGTCGTGACACCGGAGCCCCAAACTCTACAGGGTGAAAAGTGACCAAACACGCACACACACAAATGCATGCACAAACAAACACACACACACACACCAGTAAAGCTAATTGAGCACAAGGGACAGGGACGTGGACTGTACTGTCACAAAATAAGTCAACAACATTACAAACACACAGTGCCACGTGTGTTTTTGATGTCCTGTGATGTGATGTGATGTGATGTGAATGTGATGTGATGTGTGATGTCCTGTCATGTGATTGACTGTGATGTGAAATGCACTGTGATGTGATGTGATGTGATGTGATGTGATGTGATGTCCTGTGATGTGATGTGATGTGATGTGATGTCCTGTGATGTGATGTGATGTGATGTGATGTGATGTGATGTGATGTCCTGTGATGTGATGTCCTGTGATGTGATG
>VCII01000336.1:229254-279254 GCA_006030095.1 Triplophysa siluroides | reverse complement strand
AGAAACCGTGGTGGAATATCTCATGACTCTCAGCCAATCAGATTCCAGAACCTGTTGTATAAATATGTATATTCAATTATTTCATATCAGATGCACATGTCGCGTGCCTACAAAACACACACAAACCTCCCACATGGGTTTGATTCCCTCTTTGAAGAGGTGAAAGTCGCTGTGACCCGTCAGGTCTCCAGGTCGAACCAGATGACTGTAGAACTTCCAGAACTGTTCCACCTGAAGTAAGAGAGAGACGGCGATGAAACACACAACAGATGTCACGCAGACATGTCAAACTAATCAACACAATAACAAACACATGCAGACCGACGCCACTGTTCCCATCTGTCTGATGTTCTGCTCGTAGCTCTGAGTGTTTGCGGGTCTGCTGGGTGTGCGGCGCGAGTACCAGAAGGTGTAGTTGTACTGCAGCGGATGTTCACCTGGACCAGGAGACACAGCCTGACAACAACCAAACCAGACACCATCAAACACACCGTCTGAGAGACTGGACATCTTTGTCATTTTCTCGCCTCACCTTCCGTCTGATGTTGTTATTATTGTTGTTTATTGATCCTCCGTCGATGTCGTTCTGATCCCTCATCTCCTCGTGCTCGGATGAGTCTTCCTCTTTCAAACTACGAAGAAAACATTTGCTGTTAACGATCGTGTCAGATAAACTTCTCTCTAAAGAACTATACATGTGACTGAACTAACGGTTTAATGACGTCATGTATACGATGACGTGTACACGAGATAAAGTTTATATTCAGATGAAACATGTGTGTTCTATGAGAGAAGTTCATGTAACATCACACACATGAGAATCTGAATCGTACATAAACACTTGATTGAAATGAATGAAGTCATAGTTTTGTAGATGAAGCGTTTGTTTGAGATATGAATGAGATGTAATGTTGTTGAATGGGAATTAGCCGTTAGCATCTCACTTACTGTTCAAACTGATTCATTGTGCCGCTCTTCTTCTCTTCTCTCCAGAAACACCAAACTCCGCCTGACAACGAACTCAAGTATCAAAACCACACGATGTGTGCGACAATCTTAAATGATGGCCTTTTTACATCAACACAAACTCAACCTCAGGCTAAGCTCACTGCACTGCAGCTGTTCTCGCTGCGCATGCGCTGAAGCGTTACGGAAGCCGAGAGGCGACAAACGGCGTCTTAACGAATATCGCGTTTTACTTTCTCTCATCTACACCATTCAATCTCTGATCATAACGTGTGATTGTGTCATATAAGCAAAGTATTTATGATCACCCTTGTGCCATGGAACTTACATGATTCCTAATATTCTATTCTTTTCTAGCTCCTTTAACCCTGAGGAAGTACCATGGTTCTTTTTAGTGTCCACACGATACCGTGGTATTTAAATGAGTGAACTGTGGTAAACTTCACTAGAGTTCCTCTAGTAGTGTAGATCAGGAAGTGTTGCTGGTGTTGATTGTCTCTACTGGTTGGACACAATGTGACCTGTATTGTTGTTCATGGTCAGGTTGCACCAGCCACTCGGAGTTCTTACTAGAGGTAAAACACGAGCGAGTAAGTCCAGCGCAAAACTAGAGGCTCCCAGCCAGAGAGGAGAGTAACTACTATTAGAAGAGAGAGAGAGAGGAGGAGAAACGAAGAAGTAGAGGCGCGCGCGGCGCGAGAGGAGGATGCGCGCGCGCGCGGGAAGCGCGCGAGCGCGCGAGCTGAGGCGAGGAGTAGAGAGCAGAGCGCGCAGCCGGCGAGCGCGCGCGCGCGAGAGCAGCGAGAGCGGCGTCGACGAGCGCGCGGCGGCGAGCGCGAGCCGAGCGCGAGCGCGCGGCGCGCGAGCGCGCGCGCGCGAGAGCGCGAGCGGAGCGGCGCGCGCGAGCGCGCGCGCGCGAGCGCGCGAGCGCGCGCGGCGCGAGCAGCGGCGCGCGCGCGCGCGCGCGAGCAGAGCGGCGGCGCGCGAGCGCGCGGCGCGCGCGCGAGCAGCGAGCAGCGCGGCAGCGGCGCGCGCGGCGCGGCGCGCGCGCGCGCGCGCGCGCGCGCGAGGCGCGCGCGCGCGAGAGGCGCCCGCGCGCGAGAGCGCGAGAGAGCGCGGCGCGGGCGCGCGCGCGATCGAGAGCGAGAGCAGCGAGAGCGCGCGAGCAGCGCGCGCGCGAGCGCGAGAGCGCGCGCGCGCGCGAGCGCGAGCCGAGCGAGAGCGCGGAGAGCGACGAGCGCGCGCGAGCGCGCGCGAGCGCGCGTCGCGAGCTGAGCGCGAGCGCGCGCGCGCGCGCGAGAGCGCGCAGCGAGCGCGCGCGCGAGCGCGCGCGCCGCGCGCGCGCGCGCGAGAGCGCGCGCGAGAGCGAGGAGCGCGCGCGCGCGAGCGCGCAGCGCGAGAGAGCGCGAGAGGGAGAGCAGCGCGAAGAGCGAGCGAGCAGCGAGAGAGACGGCGCGGAGCGAGAGCGGAGCGAGCGCGAGAAAGCGAGAGAGAGAGAGAGAGAGAGGGAGCGAGAGAGAGAGCGAGGAGAGAGCGAGAGCAGGAGAGAGCGAGAGAGAGAGCGAAGCGAGAGAGAGTAGAGAGAGAAGAGAGAGAGAAGAGTAGAGAGAGAGAGAGCTCGAGAGCGCGAGCGAGAGACGAGAGCGAGAGAGAGCGATAGAGACGGACGCTCGAGCTCTCTCTATCTCTCTCTCGCTCTTCTCTCTCGCTATCTCTCTATAATCTCTATTCCTCTCTCTCTCTATCATCTCTCTCTCTCTCTCTCTCTCTCTCTCTCAGTGGAAGCTTCTAATCCTGGTTTTTAAGTGGGAAAACAAACTTTCCTTTATGTGAGTCGACGGAACGACAGAATGCAGCTGTGAAAACAGACAGAGAATAAAGACAGACGGATTCACAATAGGGATATAGCACACTGCGTGTTCTCACAACCTTAAACATTTATCTTCTTAAAGAATTCACAAATACTTTCAGAATTCTAAACAACTGACATTAAACTAGTCCAGTGATATTGTTTCAATTCAGAAGTAGGTTTTGGCCGGAGAGAATTGTGGGTAGATGCCTGTCTGGTTTCTATCAGAGGTTTCATTTTCTCTCATCTCTCTCTCTCCATTCCAGCACAAATTCCTGCCAGATGTGTGCAGTGACGGATCACATGAGTAACCACGCACACGCACGCGCACGCACACACACACACACACACACACACACCACACACACACACACACACACACACTCCTCATGATTGTCAGAGAGACACAAACAGAGATCATCAACATTCTGCACACACGTCCATTTCAACACAAATCACGAGCATGAACTCGTCGATCACAGCCAAAGAGAGAATATAAATGAGAGAACAGCACAAAAGATGAACGGCTGTTTATCTATCAGTGCTCCGCACTGTATGTGTGTGTGCGTGTCTGTGTGTGTGTGTGGTGTGTGTGCGTGTGTGTGTGTGTGTGGTGTGTGGTGTGGTGTGTGTTGCGTGTGTGAGTGTGTTGTGCTGTGTGGTGTGTGCGGTCTGCGTGTGTGTGTGTGGTGTGTGTCTGTGTGTGTATGCGTGTGTGCGTGTGTCTGTGTGTGTCTGCGTGTGTGGTCTGCGGTGTGTGCGTGTGTGTGTGTGTGTGGTGTGTGTTGTGTGTCGTGTGTGTGTGTGTGTTGCGTTGCGTGTGTCTGTGTGTGTCTGCGTGTGTGCGTCTGCGTGTGTGTGTGTGTGTGTGTGCGTGTGTCTGTGTGTGTGTGTGTGTGTGTGTCTGTGTGCATGTGTGTCTACGTCAGAGCAGATGTGAAGTGCTAATAATAATAAATGAAAAGGGTCAGCCAACTGTGTTTTCAAGTATAAAATATGTCAAGAAGGATTAAATTGAGATGAAAACGACTGCAGCTATGAGATGTCCTGTGTGTGTGCGTGTGTGTGTGTGTGTGTGTGTGTGTGTGTGTCTGTGCAGACAGGAAGTGAGAGCCATGCTGCCATGACGCCCAACAGGATGTGAGAGCTTTAGTCCCTCCCTGCTGAGGTCACAGGTCAAATGAGGAGTCACTGAAAGAACGCAAGATAACCTTCAGCATTTATATCCCCATCATCCAATCAGAGTGTCACATATCTGTCATTATAACACAACAGCACATTCAGAATAATTGTTCAACATCATGTGAGCAGTCCAACATTTCAGAAACACAAATACTTGAGCTAATGTGAAACAGGACAGCAGAGAAAAACACACACACACACACACACACACACATGTTTAGAGTGAATATATAAATATATGATGTTCTGTTTCTTAAAACCCATTGTGTTTAAAGTTCTGCCAACGCTCTGCTTCACTGTATGGGTTTGTGGGTTTATGTCATTCCAGTTTTTACACTATTTACACACTCACACACTCGAACACACAAACACACACACACACACACACACACACACACACACACACACACACACACATGTATATTTACTGAAAACCTCATATGTGGCTGGACTTTCCCCAAAGATGTAAACAGGCATCTCATCTTTTATAGACTAACACTTTATTCAGCTACACACACGGACACACACACATGTCTGGTTTACTATACACATGCACACACACACACACAAACGCACACCCTCACACACACACTGTATTGTTCAAGTGTTTCCCGTTGCGGAGCCAAAGGATTGGGTACAGATGTGATGGGTACCCGTCACTGTGGAGACAGGAAACCCCACACAGCCCTGCTCATAATCACACACACACGCACACGCACACACACACACACACAGGGAGCAGTGTATCTGGTGTGCATTAGCCTATGGTTTTCAGCAGAATGCGAAAAGTTTGGCTCACCTGGTTTAATCTGATCTCTCGCTACCGTCTGCACAGATCTGCAGGGGTCAGAGGTCACAGGTCAAGTTTCTATGAATCCACACACACACACAGGATGAGTGTGGACCACCTGGAGAGGTGACCTGCTTCCACATGCACACACACACACTCACAAGAGGTTTGTGTGTACGTTTTTGTTTGATTTGACTTGCATTCTACTCTTCTCTCTGCAATGCTGGAATTTCCCCGGTCACACACAACACGTATCCAGCAACACCCTACATCCCTGAGTCAACACACTCACATGAATATGATTGTGTGTGTGTGGTTATAAATGTGTAGTTAGTTGTGTCTGTCAGGCTGGTGGATGTTGTCTGTTTGTATGATTCTGCTGTGACTCTCGCAAACAATTCTGGAAAAACAATTGAAATCTGAACTGTGAGGTCATTGTTAGAGGGAGTTAAAGCTCCGCCCATCGCCTGCTGCACTGCATTATGGGACATTTATCTCGAGCATTCATGGAACACCTGGCTGAAACAGTGATCAACTTACAAATGCAATTGTAACATTCAGCTTTCTAAAAGATCTCCAGATCCCTCATGTGTATCCTCCCTCATCATGAAGAAACACACACACACTGACCTGATGTGTTTCACAGATCTATGCAGAATTACCTGTGATGATGTCCACAGGTGTGCGTGTGTGTATCGAGTGTCTCTTGAGCCGGATCTGAACTTAATTGATGCCGTTACAGAAACAGCAGCAGGAAATCACATGACCCTCGGTGTGTTTATCTCTAAGCCAATCACACGCTGACTGACAGCCACCTTTATTACCTGAGATCGCAGGTGCACACACACACACACACACAGATGAGTGTGTAATGTATCATTAATAATCTTTGATGTAAAACAGTTGTTTCATTACTGATGATGATACATATTAAAAGAACTCATGAAACCCATTTATACACAAACACTTCATTTCCAGAAATGAGCAAGAGTTACTACAGCCGATCAGGGTGTGTGTGTGTGTGTGTGTGTGTGTGTTGGGGGGTCATTAGTGGAATAATATTGTGAGAGTGTATGATGGATAAAACACACACACTTATATAACATGTGTTCACTCACTTGGTCTTGACATACATGAGCACAAAGTCAAATTACTCCTTGACTCCTTGGCACTAACAGATGTACGCACGCACGCACGCACACAGACGCACACAGACACACACACACACACACACACACACAGACGCACACACTCGTGAGATTAAACTCAGTAACCCTATAAAAGACTGAAAAGAGAGAAGTGTTATTATAGGACATGTATACACACAAACACACACACAAGTGTGAACATCTGATCAACACTGGAATTCAGAAAGAGAGAGAGAACATTTTACACACTGTCCACTGCAGCAGGGTCAGAGGTCACGACCTCAGGGGTCAACTCACCCAACCCTGACAGCTGTTAACATATGAATGTGACACATTAACACTAACAGTGTGTATATATCAGTAAAGACACACACACTTTACCTGTAAATGAAAATCTCATGAACTTTTAAAAGTGTACAGTCGTGGCCAAAAGTTTTGAGAATTACATAAATATTGGAAATTGGAAAAGTTGCTGCTTAAGTTTTTATAATAGCAATTTGCATATACTCCAGAATGTTATGAAGAGTGATCAGATGAATTGCATAGTCCTTCTTTGCCATGAACATTAACTTAATCCCAAAAAAACCTTTCCACTGCATTTCATTGCTGTCATTAAAGGACCTGCTGAGATCATTTCAGTATCATCTTGTTAACTCAGGTGAGAATGTTGACAAGCACAAGGCTGGAGATCATTATGTCAGGCTGATTGGGTTAGAATGGCAGACTTGACATGTTAAAAGGAGGGTGATGCTTGAAATCATTGTTCTTCCATTGATAACCATGGTGACCTGCAAAGAAACACGTGCAGCATCATTGCGTTGCATAAAAATGGCTTCACAGGCAAGGATATTGTGGCTACTAAGATTGCACCTAAATCAACAATTTATAGGTTCATCAAGAACTTCAAGGAAAGAGGTTCAATTCTTGTAAAGAAGGCTTCAGGGCGTCCAAGAAAGTCCAGCAAGCGCCAGGATGGTCTCCTAAAGAGGATTCAGCTGCGGGATCGGAGTGTGCCACCAGTGCAGAGCTTGCTCAGGAATGGCAGCAGGCAGGTGTGAGCGCATCTGCACGCACAGTGAGGCGAAGACTTTTGGAAGATGGCCTGGTGTCAAGAAGGGCAGCAAAGAAGCCACTTCTCTCCAAAAAACATCAGGGACAGATTGATCTTCTGCAGAAAGTATAGTGAATGGACTGCTGAGGACTGGGGCAAAGTCATATTCTCCGATGAAGCCCCTTTCCGATTGTTTGGGGCATCTGGAAAAAGGCTTGTCCGGAGAAGAAAGAAAAGGTGAGCGCTACCATCAGTCCTGTGTCATGCCAACAGTAAAGCATCCTAACACCATTCATGTGTGGGGTTGCTTCTCATCCAAGGGAGTGGGCTCACTCACAATTCTGCCCAAAAACACAGCCAGAATAAAGAATGGTACCAAAACACCCTCCAACAGCAACTTCTTCCAACAATCCAACAACAGTTTGGTGAAGAACAATGCATTTTCCAGCACGATGGAGCACCGTGCCATAAGGCAAAAGTGATAACTAAGTGGCTCGGGGACCAGAATGTTGAACATTTTGGGTCCATGGCCTGGAAACTCCCCAGATCTTAATCCCATTGAGAACTTGTGGTCAATCCTCAAGAGGCGGGGGGACAAAGAAAAACCCACTAATTCTGACAAACTCCAAGAAGTTATTATGAAAGAATGGGTTGCTATCAGTCAGGATTTGGCCCAGAAGTTGATTGAGAGCCCAGTCGAATTGCAGAGGTCCTGAAAAGAAGGGCCAACACTGCAAATACTGACTCTTTGCATAAATGTCATGTAATTGTCGATAAAAGCCTTTGAAACGTATGAAGTGCTTGTAATTATATTTCAGTACATCACAGAAACAACTGAAACAAAGATCTAAAAGCAGTTTAGCAGCAAACTTTTTGAAAACGAATATTTATGTAATTCTCAAAACTTTTGGCCACGACTGTAGTGAACAGCACAGGGTTTGGGGAAGAATGTAAAGCCTGTGTGATGTCATCGTATTTCACATCTGTTTAAAAGAAATATCTGTGATGCATTCTGATTCGCTTCAGACACACACACACGCACTATGTGGGTGTGAAATGGAAGCTGACTGAGGGTTCACAGGGAGATGAGGTCAAAGGTCAAGTGGGGAGTGAGGAGAATGGAATGTGACAAACACACACACACACAGTCGTGGTTCAAACGGTCTCTTACTCGCCATGTCAAACACGACTTTGTGGTTTCAGCACAAGTTTTCAATTACAGTTGAAACTCTCTCTCTCTCTTCTGATCTTTCCATTCTCTCATCAGTCTTTATTTAAACGAACACGCGCACAGAGTTTGTGTTTGCATTATGCTGCATGTTGTGTATATTATTCCACATGAATATCAAGACACACTTTCATAAAACTTATGTGTGTGTGTGTGTGTGTGGCTGTGTACGTGTTTGTCAAACGCACACTGTATGTCTGAAAGTATAAATAACACAGTCTTATTTGGCAGAGAGAGAGACTGGAAGAGAGAACGAAACAGACAGACAGGCAGCCAGACAGTTACTGAATGAATAAAACCAAATGTTTCCGAAGTCTCGAGTTTCATGAACACTGGTCTCCATGTTTTATGGGGAGATTTCATAGACTTCCATTGGTTTTCTATCAGGCTTATGATATATTCTATCTCCAACCCCATAACCACACAAACCTTTCTGTTTTAAAATTTTCAGTACATATTTTTCTGTCGCACAAGGTCAAAATCGACTGGTTTTACTATCTTTGCGGGGGTTTATGTGTCCCCCAAGGTCCCCACACAGTGATGAATACACACACACACACACACACACACCACACACCGCTGATCTCTCTCTCACGCTCACACACTCTCTAACAAAAATAAACAGTAATCAATGAGGAGCGAGTCTGCAGATGTTACCCAGGTGTTCTTCAAGAGTTTACCTGCAGAAACGCAGATGTTTGACGTTTGTTAATGTTCTATAACATTGGAAGAGGTTGTTGTGTCATGTAGGAACTCTGGCAGTGGCCTTTTGAAGATGTTCCTTAGAATCTGTGTTATGAGTTAGGAGCCGTGAGCCATTATGTGATGACCTCAGAACAACAAAAGACATCTTCAATATAGCAAAGCTCCACTTCTGTGGAAATCACACCCACCGAGCAGACACACAGTCTCCCTCTCTAATAAAACATGCTGAAGCTCTCAGTGGGAGGGGCCAACTTTGGAAATCTTTAATGTGATTGATCACACAGATGACGCGCTGTTTGATTGACAGCTGCCCTCCTCTTTTTCTAAACAAACATTCAGTCTTACTCATGTTGTTTTGTGAATACAAAATAAGAATTACACAATAATCTTGCTTTAATAATTATAATAGACCTTCAATGTGAAGATCAGGCTAAAGTCCCAGATTGCAAAGGGGCAAACATGCCACTCCCATCTATTGAGTTCAAGTTCAGGAATTACAGCAACCCGACTACAAAGTCAGTGTCGCCATGACAACAAGAATAATCCTCATAATCATGAAGTCACAGTCTGTCTGTCTCCTGCTGTGGAGGAGACACCAATGAGAAGATGAAGATCTCAGAGTCTGATGACATCATCTGTCCATCTTTCTCTGGATCTGTGTTTCAGTTCCCTCAGAATGCTGAACAGTGATTGGATGAGTCATTGTGTGCCGGATCGATAAAATCTTTAAGAGCTTGTTGGAGGAGAGGATGCTGGGAAGGCGTGTCAGTACTGCAGGCTGCCGCTGGTCTTGTGGAATCTCAGTGTTTGGACGCTGGACAAAATCTTTTTCTGATGTCCAGCTAAAGTGACTCCGATGCGCAGAAGATCCCTGTGAAACATCCACAGACGGTTACAGCTCATTCTGACCATGTGACAGTCAGTAGAAAACTCATTATGACATTTGGCTGACGATGAACTGTCGATTAAACAATTGGGAGTCTGGCGATTCATTACAATTACTTTATTGAAATAAGAAATGTAATGATTCAGTAAATAACTAGTAACATTCCCTAGAGAGTGACCTTAACAGTCTTAACAGAAAAAAACGGAGATATGAGGATGATGTGGTCTTGCTGTGTAGATGGCGCACATCTGGAATCACTGTAATAAAAGTCATCAACACAAAAAAAATCTGATTCAACTCAAATGATAAGGACATGCCGTTGGAACATAACAGTGATCAAGGACGGCGGATGTAAAACGCTGCAGATCACCCTTGTTGTCTTGTTGATTTACATAATTGCGGTTATCAGAAAGAATTGCGATGAGAGGATTATTTAATAATTGTGACAGCCCTAAAACTCAACACTTCTGTAGCCACAGTTTCCTTACAGTCCATAGTTCCACCTTCTCGATGACATCACACACGTTGGGATTACCCGTCAGAATGCAAGGAAAGTCTGACAACAATGTTTCTTGTCAAAACCAGGTTATCTGACACAGTCATGTTGTAAAAGACAACATACATCAATACAACACAGGTCATGTGATGTGCGTGACTCACTCTGTACAGATGTGTGATATGAGCTCAATGGAGGTGAATCCGGCCTGCAGGAATCTTTCTTCATATCTCTCCATCTTAATGGCTCTGAGCCAATCAGAAACTGACCTGCACTGAGACAGAGGCGGCAGAGGACGCTGGTCCAGCAGAGGGTGAGACGGCCTGAGAGACGGACAGAGAGAGACAGGATATGATGTCACAGTCCATCAGACAGTGAGATGATGGAGACTCTACAGCAGATGAGGTCATGAGAGAACAGGGGCCGGTTTCATGGACAGACAGTGTCTTGACTATGTTCATGAATAGTCTGATCAGCTAAAGACTGTCGCATAAGGCAAGTTCAAGGTTGTCTTTAGTAAGACAGTCTTGATCACACAGCTTTGTGGAAAAAGCAAGACACCGAACAATTGAAAACTAAATGGTGGACAGGAGGCACTATACTCACAAAATATTTGTGGATTAGAGAATACAGTGCTGCCGAAACTGATTTAGTGATTACAGTGCAAATAATGACAAAGAGGAGACTTGGACTACAGTAACTGAGGACATCCGTCACTGATGAACACAAAACATGAAGCAAAAAAGAAAATATTTCTCTCCAGTATTTCTTTTTCATAAGACCTCCAGTGAATTTGATTGGTCTTTAAAAAAAACTCTTCCGTCCCAAATCGTAGTATGTTGAAAAGAGTATTCCAGAGATTCCCGGATGGTCTACTACTTTCGGTAGAACGATGCACGCTAACAGCTGATATTTCCCACAACTCACCGCGAGAGGGCGGAGTTTAGTGACGGCTTCTAAGGCATTAATAAAATGAAATAAACGATGTGCGTCGCTTAACTTACATCTCTGCTCCCCTCATAACCCATTCCCTCCCTCCAACTTTTACCTCGCCCATCATCTCTCTCACGCCCTTCTTCCCTTGCCACCACCTAATCCACTCCGCTCACCCCCCCGCACCTCACCACCTCTCCATCCCCCTTTCAACCCTCATTCCGTCCTCTTAACCTTCAAACCCCCCCCCGCCCATCTACCTCCTAAACCCCCCCATATACCTCCAAACCCCCACCGCTACACCGCCCCCTCCCCTCCTCCGCCCAAAGCACCCTCCTTCCCTCCTCACCGCCCTACACCCCTCCCGACCCGCAACCGACACCCCCCCCTCACCACATCCGCTTCCCTCCCCACCACCATCCCCACCTCACCCCTCCTACTCCCATCGCCACCCCCAGCACCAACAAACTCCCTCCCACAATCCTCACTCTCCACACCCCACTTACTTCTCACTCCCTCTCAACACCCATCTTTATTGCCACCCCTCCCACCAAACCACCGGCCTTCCCCCCCCCCCCCCACGTAGCAGCCATCATACCCTCCTCTACCTCCTCCCACCCCCCCCCCCCACCTCCCCTTACACTGTACCCCCCCCCCCCCCACGATTTTTTCCCCTCCTCTAGTTCCCCCCCTATCATGAACCACCCTCCTTACTCCCGCCTCCACACAACCCCCCCAACCCCCCCTCACCCCGACCCGCCCCCCTTCCCCTCCCTACTTTCAGCCCCCCGCCACCTCCCTTCCACTCCCTCTCCATCCCGGCCTTCTCCATTTCTACTGCATCCCCACGCCCTACCCCGCCCCCACCTCCCACGTTCCCATACCACCTACTCATCAAGTCTTTCCCCCATTTATATAGACCTCAACCTCTCCCTCCCCTCACGTATCACCCCCTCCTCTTTCGTATATTCCCCCCATTTCCCCCACCACTCTTACCCCTCCCCCCCACATATTCACCCCCACCTTTTCCCCCATAACCCATTTCCCCTTACCTACTCCCTAACCCCTTATGCACCTACATTTCTCACCACCCTTCATTTCATCTCTTCTGTACTCCTCAAATTCACAATTTCACCTCTCCCCTACCTCTCCCACCCCACCCTTTGATCCCCACCCATCCCCCCGTTCCCTCCCCCCCTTTTACACCACCCTATTCCACAACTACCCAATGCCCCTCTATCTCCCGCCACCCCGCCACCTTCTCCCTCAACCTTACCCCCCAAAACTCTCACCTACAACTTCTCCCCCTCCTCCCCCCACGTTCTAACACGCCCCTCACCCACCCATGCCCCTCCAACCACCCCCTCACCTTACATACACCTCACTCCTGTCTACGTCCCATCCTCCAACCCAACTCGCACCCCCCTCTCACCCCCTGCTCTCCCTCCCACCGACCCCCCCCCTGCCCTTCACCACCACATCTCCTACTTCCCCCACTCCTACACCCCCCACCCTACCACCCACTTTTCTTCCGTCCCCCAAATAAATCCCCTACACCCTCACCCCCTATTGCTCACCTCCTTACCCCCACCTTCACCCCTTTTCGCCACCCCCTTTCCCACCCCCCTCTCTACCAACCCCCCTTCCCACCACCCTTTGTCCCCCCCCTTCCCAACTATAGACCCACCCCCCCCCTCGGTCCGACATGAGCCCCCAAACATCATTTTCCATTTCACCTCCCCCCTGCCTCCCCCTCCTACATCTCCATTCCCCCCTTCAGCACCCCCTCCACCCTCTGCCTACTCCCACAACCTCCCCGGCCACTTCAGACAACTTTCCTCACTCCCCTTCTAACCGCAACCTATTGTATCTAATCCCTCCCAACCTCTCTCTGCCCCCCCCCTAACCTACACCTACATCATCCCAACAACTATTCTTTCCATCCTTTTCTCCACCTTCTCCGTGCCCTCCCTTTTACCCATCCCCAACCTCCCCCGATCCACCCCACGTCCCTTAACCCACTATCCCCCATCCCCCCTTCTCCACCCTCCATGCCCTACTTCCACACCTCCTCCAACTCTCCTACATACTTCCCCTCCCCTTACCTACCCATATCGACCCCTCAACCTTATAATATCATTCCTTCTCCGCGAGTCCCGCTTCTTCTCTCCCCTTTCCTAACCCCCCTTACCGACCTCCAACCTCCCTCCCTCCATCTCACCACACACACCCTTTTCAACCCACATTACCTCCTTTATTACCCAAATCACCCGCTCCCCGATCTCTCTAATCGCTTCTCTCCTGTACCCGATACTCCCTTCACACCCCAATGCCGCACTGCCACGCGGTAACTTCTACCCCCTCTCCACCCTCCTCCCCCTACACTTCCCCAAAATACTCCGCCCCCCCCCACACCCCCCTACCAATCCCCCCTACTTCCCCTCCTATTCTAACTCCTCTACGTCTCAACTACTGCACTCCCACATACTCTCTGCTCCAACCCCCCCCCCCATTCCCTCCCTAGTCAGCCTCTACAACTTGCCACCCACCCCACCCAAAATTTTCAAAATGTTCCCACCTATTCTCGCATCCCACACCATCAGCGTTCATCTCTCCCATGCCCCGCCCCTAATTCCACTCACTCCTACACCTTACCCCTGCCAATTTTCAAACCCTTGCATTTCCCAATCCAAGATCTTTCCTTCCTTCTCGTTCTCACCCAAACTACTCCCGCCGTCAACTTCAACTCACTACCGCCCCCCTAAAAACCCCGCATCCCATCCGCACCCCCCCACGGTATCACCCCCCACCCCCCTGCAAGACCCCCTCTTCTACTCCCCTTTCACATACCCCCCCCCCACTTCTCCTGCCCCATCTTTTCCTCCCTGCTTGGACACCCCCACTCACTAACCCTCACCCACTCACTGTCTAATCCTCCCCACGTCCCGACAGTTCCCACCCCAATACAACCCTCCCCTAACCCACCCCCGCCCCGCTCACAACGTTCGCCAGCCCAGATGATCTATCCCACCAACCACCTTACTTTATCAATTCCTCAACCTCCTCTTCCTCCCACATTCCGTCGATCACCACCACTCCCGTTCTCTCTATCCCCAACCCCCCCTCCAACGCCCCACCCCACTCAATTACCTCCTTCCCTTATTACCCTGCCACCCCCATACACTCCTTCTTATGCCCCCCCCGTCCATCTTTTCTCCTCCCCCACTCCTCCACCACATTTCTTTTGCCCCTCGCTATTACTCCACACCCTCCCCCCCCTCACTTCCTCCCTGCTGCCGATCCTCCAGCCTCTTTATCACCTACCCACTTGCCTCGAGATAACTCTAGAGTAGTAAACATTACATATGAAACAATGAATGAATAAATACTTTAATGGAAAGAAGAGCTGTATTTTGATGTGTGTGACAGTTAATGGTCAAAGTGTCGTCTAGGCAACAACGGCCACTTCCGCTTCCTGTTGGTATAATCATTTCATTCATTACATTTATACAGCGCTTTTCTGGACACTCAAAGCGCTTTACATGGAAGGGGAATATCCTCAACCACCACCAATGTGCAGCATCCACCTGGATCATGCGACGGCAGCCATATTGCCAAAACGTAACCGTTCGTTTTTAGTTGTCTCATCTTTTGCCAGAGCAAACAAAGAGTCTTTCTTTTCGCAACGAAACACAGCTTCTCCGCGACATGGCTGCGGCGGTGACGATACAATGAGATTTACAAGTACGCCCACTTTTCTTGCGTTTAGATTTGGGCGGTCTCAGTCAAGTCATGTTACAAAGTGACGGGTGTGGTTACACGAGGCGTTTCAGGCAGGTCTGGGTGAGCGTTCGCTTTTACATAGAATGACTCTTTTGTTTCCACATTTTTTTTTTGCCATTTTACGTGTCTAATACATGCATGAGCAACTTATAACACACCAAAGACACAGAAAAACAAGCGTTCGCGCCATATGACCCCTTTAATCTAAAACCTTTCATCTCCCCCCCCCCACACACACAGTTATATCAGAGAAAAAGAGAGAGCAATGGAAAGTTCAGGATACAGTAGTCAAGGTGATTAACTTCCATTTCAGCCTCCCACCCTAAACACTTCCTAACACACACACGCACGTCGGATGCATGGTCTCATGTCAGGTGACTGCAGTGATCTGTGGTGGTTTGCTGACATCGGTAATCAGGTTGTGTGCGATTTGTCATCTCATGTGTAAATCATTGTTTTGATAGGCTGCTGTCATAACTGTGGGTGGAGTTAACATCATCACACACGTGACACTTCAGAAGCTATACGTGTAAATTAGTGTGAGGTACAGACCCGTCTGTGAGGCGTCCCGTGATCTTGAGGGAGGCGGGGTTACGGATGAGTCTGTCCAGCGCTGAGACAATGGCGCAGAAACGCGGCCGGGACGATCTCTCCTTCTGCCAGCAGTCCAACATGAGCTGATGCAGAGACGCAGGGCATTCTGGGGGAGGAGGCAGCCGATAATCCTGCTCGATAGCATTTATCACCTACACACATCACAAACACATCTGCATTTAGCTGGACAGCAAAAAAACATAACATTATCTGCTTAGACATGTATTTCTCAGATGTATGTTGTCATGTTACTGGTGAGAAGCTACAGTTCACTCAATACACTTCATTTACAGACAAGGGTTGCAAAGGGGCGGGAAATTCACGCTAAATTTCCGGAAACTTTTCATGCGAACTTCATCTGTGGAATTTTGGAAATATCCCAAGTTTGAAATTGACCAGGAATTTACAGCAATTCATGGGAATTATATAGAAATTTAAGAATTTTATTGAAACTGTATCCTATAAAAACATAAATATAAACATGACATGCATGCAAGCTAATACAGATTTTTTTTACATTTTTGACTGATTTAAATTGTAAGTAGAACTTTGATTCTGAAAAACATAAAATATGTTGTTGTGGTAAACATGTTTAAGTGGTAATGAATAATTGATGCAAATGAACAGACATAGGCTAGATGAATAAATTATGTTTTACAACATAACGGTTTTGTTCTGTGTTTTTGATCACATAAAAGCAGGCTTGATGAATAAGAGACTTCTTTCATATCATATCATTCAGTACAGTAATGTGTCCAAACTTCTGAGCAGCAGCCTACTGTACTTCTGTATGATGCGCTGGTCCCCTCGACCGCAAGCCTGTGCATTTGTCCCATAGACTTTTGGAAGATCGCACAAATAAGCTCTGTGATTAACAGAGGTTCATGGTGTTCACACGTTTTGTCTATCAAGATCATCTTTACATATAAAAAAAACTACACTTAGGGTCGCTCGATATCAGCGTCAGCGCCACCAAACCTCCCACAACTTTTATCAAACTTGATTATAAATGTGTTCCCTGGTGAGTAATTACTCCGTGAATGAATCCACATCGAGGTTTTAAGAGATCTGTGCCCATGTTGCATTATTTGTGAGCTTTATATGTGCGATGACATCTAACTGCCCCGCCTAAGGAAGTACTCGCTTTAGCAACATGTTAGCATCCGCCGTTTTTAAGACACAATAAGGCTTTTAAAAAAATCTCAAGCGGGTTATAACTGGTGTGTTTTATGTCAGAGTAAAACGTCAAAATATTAAGAGGTTTTGTTAGTTACAGACCTTTCAGGCAATTGCCCAAAAACCCATAGACATTGGAGCGATGGAACCAGAAGTCCTAAAATGCTAACTGGCTTCCAGGTTTTCTGGTTGTGTTAACCAAGATTTTTATTCTACATTTCAGCTGCCTGTTATAGAGTAACCTGCAATAACCTGCAATTTTGTAAACTCCCTGTTTATTCCTGTTAATTCCCATGGAAAGGTTCCAGCCTTGAAAATTCCCGCAATTTTGCAACCCTAATATAGACTAATGTGGAAAAAACACATAAACAAGAATAAAACACATATTATTAAAGTGCAGGTTTTGTTATGGCACACACACACTTACGTCCTGGTTGCTCATGTCCCAGTACGGTCTCTCTCCGAATGACATCACCTCCCACATGACAATGCCGTAACTCCAGACGTCTGAGGCTGATGTGAATTTACGGAAGGCGATGGCTTCTGGAGCCGTCCAGCGGATTGGAATCTTGCCACCCTGAGACACACGCGTGATGACAAGATGAAACATCCAGTTTATACAGTAAAAATATCATTATGAGTCTAGTGAGGGCCCACAAAAACATCTGACGAGATGAGCTCTGAGTGCTAGGGATGCACGGATATATGAATTTTGGCCGATCCGATTATTCTTTAACATTGGAAGCCGATGGCCGATATATAGTATCTAAATATTCATATTAAATTCCCTAAAACTGAAACAAAAGGCAAAACGGTTACAACTGCTTTAATTTAAAGAACAATCCCAGCAGAAAATGATGTACCAAGCCTACTTTACAGCAGTTAACCAGTCTTTAACCTTCAAACTAAACCAATGATAATGTTCTTCCAGAGCCACGCAGAGAAGTGTTCTTAATATCCACAGGTCTCCAGACAGACAGCAGTCTCATTCAAACTATGTGCGTTTGTGTGTGTGTGTGTTCTCACCAGTGAGCTGGTGTATGTGGGGTCAGATGAGTTCTCTGTCAAGAATCTGGACAGGCCGAAATCAGACACTTTACACACCAGGTTGCTGTTGACCAGAATGTTGCGTGCTGCCAGGTCACGATGAACGAAACTCATCTCTGACAGATACTTCATTCCTGACGCGATCCCACGCAGCATTCCCACTAACTGAATGTTAGTGAACTGACCATCATTTAACTGCAGAGAGAGAGAGAGAGAGAGAGAGAGGTGTGACTAAAGCCACTGAAGTGTGATCGGGCTACAGACAGATGAAGAGTTACTGACCCGCAGGAAGGAGTCCAGCGCTCCATTCTCCATGTACTCGGTGAGGATCATGACGGGACAGGAAGCTGTGATCACTCCCTCCAGGTGAATGATGTTGGGATGCTGGAACTGACCCATGATTGACGCCTCAGACAGGAAGTCCCGCCTCTGTTTGTCTGTGTAGCCGCCCTTTAATGTCTTAATGGCCACATAGTTTTCTTTCTTACCAGGAACCTTCAAGCGGCCGCGACACACCTCACCGAACTCACCTGCACGCACACACACACACACACCACGCGTGAGAACTGAGTGACATCATGAACGCTATCACATTCACACACAATGCTGTTATATGAGACAGGTGTGTGTGTACGTGTCTCATGTTACCCGATGAACACACACACAGACACAGACCTGCAGAGAACAATCACACAAACTCTTACCGGCACCAATAACCTCCTCGATTTTGACAAACGACACGTCGATCTCTTTGGCGAATTCCCTCACGGCCTCGTTTGGATCCTCGTATGTAAACGGATCGATGTAAACTTTGATCCCTGTGAAAACAGCAGACAAACACGCAGTCAAACTCATGACTGATTCCCACACCTGCTGAGCTAACAAACACTAGCAGATGAAAATAAAGCACGAATATCACATGAAACATTTCTTTACTTTCTAAAACTTGATGATAAAAACAACAAGCCAATCCAATCTCAGCTTCGATTGATGTGTTTCAGTCTGGAGCAATGCATTGTGGGATCACTTTCTGTTCTTCTTCAGTCAATGTGCATTAATGATGTTAGGAACAGAGACACAAAACTCACCCTGACCCATCAGAAACTGACTGCTCTTATCTGGATCTGGATCCCTCATCCTGCTCGAGCGCCTGAATGACACGCACGCACGCGCACACACGCGCACACACACACACACACACACACAGACCGAGAGTGAGACAGATGATTTGAGTTTATTTTAAAATAAATATTCCCAAGGAACAGTGTGATGATCTTACTCTGCTGGATAAGAGTGTTTATATTTGATAAGATTACAGAGAAGGTGTGTGTGTGTGTGTGTGTGATGTGTTTTGTTTGACAGAATTCCTGTCTCATGACTCGTGTAAGTTTCTGGTGTGTGAGGACACCCTGCAGCTGTCTCTCTGTATCTCTCTCTCATGTCTCCTGGGATGTTTCAGATGAAATAAGACTTCAGTAGTGTCATTTAGTGTGTGTGCGTGTGTGTGTGTGTATGGGGGGAACAACATTCCAGCAACATCAAAACCTCCTTTTCACAAACCCAGAGACTTTAAAAATAAAGTTTGTTCCTGTAAGGATGGTAATTAATATTATTACTAACATATACAAACTTTGCATTAGAAACAAAATTCAAAGGACACAAACATGTAAATATCAACTCATTTGTGTAATTGATGAGACAGAATACTGAAAGTGAATTATTAAGTGAATATTTGTAAGGTAAAGATGACTCGCTGCTCATCTGCAAACTGCGTGTTATTAGTTTTACAGTTGTTATCTGGAAATAACATTCCATGGAAAGTCAGGACTGACCAATCAGAGTCAAGTATTCCAGTGAGCCACATAATAAAGCTAGGTTAATGTGTGTGCGCATGAGCTCCAGGGGTCAGATTCATTGTTCCAGTAGAAGTCTGTATGGAGACAACACTGGGTGGACACATCCTGTTCCCCTCTCGCACGCACGCGCGCACACACACACACACACACACACACGAGGCCTGTTACAAACATCACTCTGTGTGTGTCTGAGCTGCTGAGTACTGTACAACTATAAACACAACAACAACACTGCACCGTCAGTCTGTCCGTGTTTACTGCTTCATGTGAACATTGATTAGAGACACGCATATTGCTTCAGCCACACTGCATTGTGGGTATTGTGACCCCTCATTAATACATCATTACATTCATTCATGTTCTTCACCTTACCTGAAACAAAACACAGCGACAATCACCACGGCAACAAGAACCAGCAGCCCCACAGCAACCAGCACACCAGTGAGCAGCAGATGAGGCGGAGAGTCCTCAACTGAGACAGAGATGAGACATGTTATTGCTGATAGGCGGCGGGTGTGTATCGTTGTGTGTGTGTGTGTGTGTGTGTACCATCAGGAAGCGTGCTGATTGTGGTGAAGGGACTAAAGTGGCCGTATCCCGCAGGGGTCCGAGCTCTGACCTGCACCTGATACAGCGACGCACGAGCCAGACCGTTCAGAACCACAGAGTTACTCCTGCTGCTGACATACTGCCAGCCGTCATCCTGACCCTAAACACGGCAGGTCAAAGGTCAGGAAGGTATCAAACACACACACACACATGTTTGTCTTTGTGTTCTTTGTCACCTTTAAACTGTATCTCAGCTGATACTCCAGAACACTGTGATGAGTCTGTGAGGGAGACGCCCAGCTGAGGGACACGGTCGTCTCAGACGCTTTAGTCCTCTTGATGCCTGACACAGGCACAGCCACTACACACACACACACACAGAGACATGAAACACATCTATAACACATCAGCAGGTCGAGCAGTTGAACAGCCTCTCACCGTCTCTGCTGGTGGTGATGTTAACTGTGGTGGAGGCGGGGCTCACGTGACCGACGGCGCTCACTCCGTTCTGAGCGAGGACCGTGAGCGTGTAGGTGGTGTGTGGTAGGAGCCCACGGATCACCACCCGCCGCCCGCTGATGCCCACCTGCCCTGGTCTGTACGAGACGCCATCTGCACACGGAACGCAGGGCGACCCTCCACAGCGTTCGCACTCGATGCTGTAAGTGAGATCAGAGCGACCGCCGCGGTCCAGAGGTTCAGACCACTCCAGAGTCACCACCGTATCATTGACCTGAGCGATGATGCTGCGCGCCCCAGACGGAGGTTCTGTATAAACACATGCGCGGTCAAATTCATGAGTAACTGTGTGTGTGTGTGTTTATGTATGTTTGTTCTGTGTGTGTGTGTGTGTCTACTTGTACATCTATCTTTATGAGGACCAGTTTGAGTTTTAGACCAGCAGAGTGAGGACTAAGAGAGTAAAGTGAGGACATTTTGTCCGTCCTCACTTTCTGAGACCCCTTTAAAGGGCTGTTTGAGGGTCAAGACCTGGTGTTAGGGTTTAGGTTATACTCAGGGTTAGGGTCAGGTACTCACTTCTGATGGTCAGGGTGAGGGGCTAGAGATTGCATTGCGTCAATAGATGTCCTCATAAAGATAGCTGTACAAACGTGTGTGTGTGTGTGTCTTACTGGAGCAGGCTGTATCAGGGAGGTCATTGGCTGCTCTGTAGAATCCCAGACGACACAGACACACACTGGAACCCAGCGAGTGTGTGTTGCTGTTCTCTGGACACACACGACACAAACCTCCGCCGACAGACGCTTTATACTGACCCGATCCACACGCTACACACACACAGACAGAAGAATACACACTGTATCAAACACACACAATGTACTACACACTGAGTGATATGACACACACACAAACAGTTCTCATCACTAACAATATTTACCGTGATGTATCATCTGACAACACTCAGACTGAAGAGCAATGACAGAAGAAACAAGAGGGTTCAATCATTTCATTTAACATGATGTAAGCTTTAAATGAGCAGACATGTTTTATCTGACTTCACAACACAATAAGAGTCATGCAGGCCTGTAGTGTGACCTCATCACATCGATGAACATCTCTAGAAGATCAGCAAACCTCTCCGATATTTGAAGAACAAGTAAACATATAGTAAACCTGGAAGCGTTCAATACAGCGGTCACATCAAACAGAAATCTGAGTGACACTTTATGCTTCTTTCAGCTAGTGCCACATATTCAAACAGAGGAAATACTCAACGCTGTGTCCAATGAAGTCCATCTTGATTCACTACAGGCTGTTTAAACTTCATCAACTACTGAAAGAGAAACTCAATCTAATCCACTTTCAACCCACTCCACAGAAAACATCTATAGCATCTATTGTTTGTGTGTAAACTGACAGAAATGTATTAAAAAAACGATTTAAAGCACTCAACCGAAGACAGGAAGTCATTTGGGATGAGATGAGATTGAGTGATGTTTGGTTACTCCTAACATTAATAAGAACCCAGAGAGCTCAGCACAACACACACTTTAAATAAATACAACATGTGCACAAAACACTACTGCCAAAAAAACCTTCATCTGAAACACACCAATGTGTGTGTGTGTTTGTGTGTGTACATGTTTTTATATCCCGGTGGGGACCTAAACCTGAATGCACACAACACATGGGGACTCGTGTCACTGTGGGACCTAAACTGAGGTCCTCATGGGCAAAAAAGCTTGTGAATTGTGCAGAACAATATTTGTTAAAAATGCTAAAAGTTTTCTATGATCTTTAGGTTTAGGGATAAAATATACAGTTTGTGCGGTATAAAAACATTACGCCTATGGACTGTCCCCACGGAGATAGTAAACCAGACACGTGTGTGTGTGTTTGGTAAATGGTTGGTCAAACACACTTAATGTGGTCTCAGGCCCCCAGTGACCTGCCTGTTGTCATCAAATAATAGAGTCAGACGGGGCGTTACACACACACACACACACACACACACGCACGCACGCACGCACGCACACACAAAGCGAAGGCCAATACAAAGAGTAATTAGTACAAACAACTTCAGCCACCTGCTGCAGCCTGTGTGTGTGTGTGTGTGTGTGTGTGTGTTGCCCTAACCCAATTAATTGTCAAAAATCTGTCAAAGTTTCTCATTGCTGACATCATCAAAGTTGAAATGTTTCATAACTTATGTAAATATTGTGATATTGTCAATGACAGTGTTTGTGTATGCATATTAACAACAAAAACACACACAACAAAGAAATGTGAGAAAACAGAAACAAAAGAAGGAAGACAAAAAAGAGAGTAAAGAGAGAGAGACTGATACTGTAAAGACTGTGAGCATATAAGTCAGCTCATATTACCCATAATCCTCAGCCACACCCCAGAGACCCATTCCTACTCATTAAAAGAGCATTTCATCAAACTTTATTAAAAAAACATCATCTCTCTCTCTCTCTCTCACGCGCGCGTGCAGTAGAGCTGCAGTGAAGAGTATAAACACAGCTGGTGTACATTGAGAACAGTGACACACACGCTCATGTGGAAATCACATCCAGACTGATGACTTTCCTCATTAGAGACACACGCACACGCACACACACACACACACACTATAAGATGCACTACAAACATCACACCTTTATTCTATTTTATTTTATTACTATTATCAGTATCAACTTTTTTCCGTTTGTTTACATACTTGCACTATTTGTATGCAGCCCAGCTATCAATGCTTTGGTAATACCAATGTACACTTTTGTCATGCTAATAAAGAGACACACACACACAAAGAGTGTCTAAACCCTACAGACTTTTCAAAGTCATTAGAGACATCAGGAGTTTTTAAGAGCGTAAATCATTTGAATTCTCAAAGTAAGTGAACGTGTTGACACATGCGAGTAACTCTATTCAATGCTATTCCTCTTCTCAAGCACTTTAACGGGTGGGGGGGTCTGAAGTGAATGATCGACTCACCTCTGCAGCGATCAGAGTCCACCGGCTCGTACCCTGGTTTGCACGCACACGAGGATGACGGAGGTCCCACCCACTGTCCGTCCTCCCCACAGAACATGGTGGGTGGGTGTGGATTCTGTCCCGTGGAGACGGAGTTCGCCACACACACGCCCTCGGCCTGCTGCACCAGCGAATGAGGGAGCGTTTCAGGGAAGGAGGAAAACGCACGGGTGACGGCAGGGCATTTTTTGAAGAAGGCCCTGATGGACAGCAGGGCCATACACGCCCCCTGAGCCTGGAAAGCCAAATAAAAGCCCTTCTTGGACAGAGGGCCCACGCGCACTGTCTTCACGTTGGACTTCCTCTCTCCCCCACGCCGCAACAGGAAGTCAGCCGCAACGGTGTCCACCTGCAGCACCAGAGAACCCTGTTAGTTACACAGCAACTCTGTCTCTCGCTGCATTTCTCATGATACCATCTCTCTCTGACTCAGACACATGTGTCACGACGGCTCGAGTGCTCGCGGATCCGATATGCGGCCGGCTTACAGCTCCGAGTGTGCGTGTGTTAGCGTACCTTACTGTAGGGGTTTTCCATCCACGCCGGGTGTGTAGGGGTGGCGTTGTCCTCATCGCTCTGGTAGTATAAGAAGTTAAATGTCTCCTTGCATGAGCGGAAGTTGGACGGCATGGCAGAACATTCCATCATGGTGAAACGGATCTCCACGTAGACCTGAGACGCCCCGCGCCGCGGGATAAACTTGGTCCTGAGCCAGTGACTCACTGAACTCTCTGTTGGACAAATCTGAAAGGTGCGGACGCTGTTTCCCTCTTCATCCAAACCGCTCATCTCCTCCCACTAACACAGACACAGGACACACCTTCTCAAACATTCTATACAGCTCAAAATCATTTCAACCTTCATGGACATAATCCTGATCTCACTGCGAGATGTTTGTCACTGCCAAGAGATTTAGTGGAAACATTTTTTGTCTTCAATCAAAACACACTGATGTCACGAACATTCTCTGACTTTTCAAACGCTCATTCAATGGAGAGCAATTCCTCATGACGAAAAAAAATGAACCTAGACACAGTTTTCTGTTTCTCTCGTCTCGTTACCAAAGGGTTTGATTTTCATTCAGGAAATGTAGTTTGAAAGCATTGAGATGTGTGTGTGTTACCTCAGGGTCACTGCTGGGGTGAACGGTCCATCTCAGATCAGATGTTTCTAGCTTTGTGTTCATCAGCACCTCTGACAGACAAACAGACACAGAATTACCAGACTTATTTTCTCACATACATGAATTTATGAGGAGGTTTTATTGTAAATATCCAAACAGACGTCTGGTTTCAGAACCCTGCCAATTAAACCCAATGAGCCAACAGAAAACACACACACACGGCTCCAGTCATTTCCTGTTCAATTCTGCTGAAAAAGGATTTCATTGTCATAACAATCCAACAAAGTCTGACTGCAGGATCACAGACAACCAACCCGACAGTAAATGTTCAAACACACACACACACTTTCATCTGTGAGGATAAAACCTTTTGCACTTCAAAACAACACTGTCCATGTAATAACTTCACAAAAAGAATAGGAAGAACATGGGAGGAGAGGAAACATCCATCTATTCTGTCTGTCTGTCCCTCTATTGTCTTCAGTGAAAACACAATCATACCCAAGAGAGAGTTCAGAGCCAAAAAAGTCATCGAGTGACATTTCCATTTATTAAACACACGCACGCACACACACACACGCACGCACGCACGCACGCGCGCTGAAAGGCTGGCAGCATTCCTGCTCATTCCTGAGTATCCATAGAGCGGAACGGCAAAATTACAGCTCACGCTGGACACACACACACACACACACACACACCTCTAATCAACTCAACACTGATCACAGAGTGAGAGACACAGAATGAGTTAGAGAGAGAGAGAGAGAGAGAGAAGTCAAACAACACACGGCAGAAATAATGTGTGTGTGTGTGTGAATATAAACGCTCTCACATTGAGAATCTTCAGGACGCATGACATCATCATAGTATCTCTCTTAAATTGGAGAATTTCATCACAAGTGCTCGGAATCATTGGCTTTCAGGATGTTCTCAAGCATCTGATTGGGCAGAATCTAACGGGGCATTTGATTGGCTTGGAATAAGAATGAGGCTGTGTTCCAGAGTCTCTGTTTAATTACCCAAACAAACTTTCCAAAGCAAACAAACAGAACTGCAAACGTCCATTCATACGCACGTGTCCATATCAGGTTTAATTGTCGATGGGGAATATGCTATTTGATTGTGAACTTTGTCAGCAGTTTAGAAATATCTGCCGTTGGCGTTATAAACATGGCCGCCGTGTTACACGACTTCTCTAAACGGATTATGAGGTCATTAGATTGATTCAAGCACAAATGGGACATTGGTGGTGGTTGAGGAGACCCCCCTTCCATGTAAGCGCTTTGAGTGTCCAGAAAAGCACTGTATAAATGTAAGGAATTAATTTCAGCTTTTAAGGAAGCATGTGTTTCTGAACGTGGCTGACGTACACGCCGTGGTCCAAAACATGAAGTCTTACTGGCAGTTCAGGAGAGACACAGACTAGTTAAAACACGATCTGAGGCACAGTGTGAATGCTGAGAGACCCAAGCTTCACTTTTGAATCCTCCTAAACTGTTCTGAGTTCAGCTCTTTTGAAGAAGACTCAAGAAAACACCCTTAAAGAGAGAATCACGATGGGGTCAAGGGTCATTTTACATGCTAATCCCTCTATTTATGTCGGTCTCTCTGCTGAGAAAAATCTGCTTAACGGGATTTGTGGACATCAAGACCTCACACACACACATTGCAGTAATTACCCAAAATCTCAGTCACAAAATAAACACACAACAACAGTCACTAAAACCACCACACAAAAACACAACAGTGATCTTGACACACACACGGTGGGTAGTAACGCGCCACATTTACTTAGTTACTTGAGTAACATCAAGAAAATCTGACCTATTAACGTCAAATTAAAAGAGGGGACTTGAGTATAATTCTAATAGAAAATCTGTACTTTTACATCCTCACACTTCTGACGTCCCTTCGTTTTAAAATATGTTGTTCATTTCAAGGATGTCGTCTCTTTTTGATGGGCATTCCCGACTGATTGATTCTTTTGAGTCGATTCCTCTGAAAGCATTGATTGAACAATGGGCAAAACTGTCTGAATAGGTTCACGAATCAGTTCAGATGATTTGTTCAGTTCGCAGCGCGATCTGAATCTTCTGAAGCGGCAGGTTACTCACTCCTCTGAATCTATATCTATCAAAGCAGAACTGCAAATGCTTCGTTTTGTTTGTCAGCAATGATAAATGCCCCCCACACACTGATACACACAACATGTGCGCGACCTGTTACACACAGAGACATGGGCTTGCAGGAACACATCTGGAAAACAGAAGGAAGAAAACTTGTTGATAGGCATGTGGTTCACTGTTTGCTGTACGTTTACAAGAGCTTTTCACAACACACACGTGACACAACACGAGAAAACATGAGTTTGGTCTTAAATCAGTTCGTATTTTATACAAGAGATCACTGCGGATGTTCTAGATCATCTTAGACGCAAATCTCTGCCGGTTGACATGATCTATTATTCTAAATAAGTTGTGTAGGCTACATCGACATTAGGACTAGATGAAATTTGCAGAAATGCTCGTCTCTTCCGTGTTTGTCTATTCTGTAGTCTCTGTGTGTATATATTGCAAAGATCTCTGCTTCTGATGATAATCATTAATATTCATTTGATGAATAATCACATATAATCAGATCCAAAGTAACTAGTAACTAGCTTCTTGAGTGGTTTTCTCATTGCATACTTTAAGTCATTTTTAAAATAGTGACTTTTCCTTGAGTAACAATTTCTCTAGTTACTTGCACTTTCCCTTGAGTAAAGATTTTGGCTTCTCTACCCACTCCTGCGCACGCTGTGCCTCTCGCATTAACTGCGATTTGAAAGTCAAATCTCCTCCGGTTTGCATCCATGTGTGGAGAAACCACAGCACACGGCGAGCTGGAGAGAGTTTTATGGTAAATCTCTTTAGTCGACCATATTGAAGGTCTTAAGGTCCTTTAGCAATGCTTTGGAAACACAGCTTGTGTTATTGTGAGCTCTAAGCTTCTTCTGCCGCTCTATTGTTCCTCAACAATGAGCTTCAGCTGTGTGTCCATCCCACCAGATTAACTAGTCTCGCACAGCTGGTTAACTTTACCAGCACACCGGCCGATAGAGGACGACACCAGATGAGTTTTCCACACACCGCAGACCTTCTTCCCGCTTCCAACTCCTCGCTTGACTTTCAACCATTTTACCTTCTTTTCCAGACTCCCGTCTCACTGCCGCGAGCTTCTCCTTCACCCCGATGAAAGGTTTCTGCAGTGATCTCTTGTCATCTGTGTTCGCTTCATTTGTTCAGTGTCAGATATTGTTGATCTTACAGGGAACACATGAAAGTCTTGAGATTCGTGGTGACTAAAGGAAAAACATAATCATGCTGATCCTGAACTGAGCTCTGAGACACTGAACGCTTATAAACTAAACTGAAATGTCAATGACGCCCTCACAACGGTACAGATGATGGGTAAAGGAAACAGAGTTGTGCTGATGTCGATCATTCGGATGAACATGTGTAACCAAATTCAAGCCTGAAGGCATTTGTTCTGTCACTGGATGATTCCTCTGTGGGAATCCAGGTGTCCCGAAGAGCCATGAAATGTGGAACCAATCCACTGACACCCACCAGACAAGACAACACACACACACACACACAAACTGACTCTGGCAACCTGAAATACTGAGTTAATCATTACAGACTTCTGTGATGGGCGGCAGTTTGTTGTTTGTTTGCTGGATGGAGTTTGTAGGTTGTATTGTTTTGTGTCCGTTGTGTTGAAGCAAAACACACTGACACTGACTGAACAAAACTGGGTTATTCAAGTTTCTGTTAGAAGCAAATAGTGTTTTTCAGATTTTCTATATATTATTATCTTATCTTCAACAACCCAGCGGTTCTAGATTTGACTTTTCTCAGCCATCAAACACAGTCACTATCAGTTTTTAAATGAAAAATAAATGTACAAATGAAAGTGTGACACAGAATTAAACGAAAATGTATGTTTTACCAAACAAAGACAGTGGAATTCCAATGACTTCTTAAAATACAAATGATTTGAATTAGGGACGCACGATAAATTATAGTCATTTTTCCTGTTGTCTGTATCTCACGATAATAACATTTAGGTGGATATACAGTATAATGGCCAATAAATCATTTCCTCTGGATGAAGTTCTTCAGCTGCTCACAGTTAAATCCAGTTCAGAAACTTTACTGTCGTTCTGTCGTGATCATTCACTTACTGCTGTTCGCAAAACATGGTTGATGGAGATAGATTCAGTATTTGTGATGTGAATGTGTCCATTATAGGAACAAACGCACATAGTTTGAATGAGACTGCTGTCTGTCTGGAGACCTGTGGATATTAAGAACACTTCTCTGCGTGGCTCTGGAAGAACATTATCATTGGTTTAGTTTGAAGGTTAAAGACTGGTTAACTGCTGTAAAGTAGGCTTGGTACATCATTTTCTGCTGGGATTGTTTTTTAAATTAAAGCAGTTGTAACCGTTTTGCCTTTTGTTTCAGTTTTAGGGAATTTAATATGAATATTTAGATACTATATATCGGCCATCGGCTTCCAATGTTAAAGAATAATCGGATCGGCCAAAATTCATATATCCGTGCATCCCTAGTTTGAATGAAGTTAGATGAGATATTAGAATCTTCTGTTGTTTCATTTGCTGTCTTCAACTGTTTACATAACAACAACATAAATCAAAACTGATATTCGTGAAATTAAACATTATAATAATACTTCAATGTTATTTGAAAATCTTACCTTCTTCTGCTGTGATCGGTCCAGTCAACACGAACCAGAAGAGAGAAAATAATCCAGCACACATGATCCATCTCATCAGATTCAGATCAGACCAATAAATTATTCCTCAAATCCCCACGATACGATCAAATAATGTCTTTCCCAAATGCTTTGTCCACACTTCCACCTCATGCAGAACTTCGTAAACTAGCTTCTGTTGTCTTTGCTGTGTGTTTCACACATATTAAAAGTGAGTGAAATATATGGATCAATCCGAAACAGATTCGGGTTCATTTAATATCGGATGCGGACTCGCATGAACAGCGACTGAAACTCAATCCTGTGCTGTGCGCGTCCGTGTGACTGCGCGTCTCTCTAACGTTAATCCAAACAAAAAAAACACAACTTCACCTCCAGATGTGTGTACTTCACACGTTTAAATACGTTTACGGTCCGTTCGTTGCTGTGGTTGGATGTAAAGTTGAAAAAGGTCGCCCGGAGAAAATAGACGCAAAGTTTCACTCGACGAAACTTTACCTCACGACTGAAGCGCGAGACACACAGAGCTAGATGTGAGTGAGGCCGAAATCCCGCCCACATACCAAATGCCCTCCGTTGGTTGGTCCGTCTGTCTGTCAGTACAGAAAGAAACATGAGCGCACATTGTGAAGAGCTCCAACACGATCCGACAAATAAAAGTGTAATGTCAGAAAAACAATAAATACGACACGTTCCTTATAAACACTCACTCACTATATTCTAAGTGATACACCAATAAATATGCCTTATTGTTTTATAAACTATAAACTGTAATGTTATCCACTTTATATCTCCTTTTTCAGTTAATATGTATATCTTTTAGCTTTAAAAAACCCCGATAAGCTCTTCAAAAACAGAACAAAAACATATATTACTGGGGAAAAGAGGCACACGTCAGTTGCCTTCATATATTATAATCCATAGGCCTGCAGTGTTTTTCCCTTTCACGTGCTCCTGCTCCTGCTTAAAATGTACATACAATTGTTTATATTTCAGTCATTTTTTTTCTTTTCTTGTTTATTATTATTACTATCCTTTACTTAGCGACTTAGTTTAATTCTTAGTATATCTCTTTCGTCTTATGCTTACATTAATGCTTTGGCAATATTGTAAGTACACACAATCATGCCAATAAAGTATCTTGAAAGTGAAAATGAATAAGCAGTGGGTGACTGAGTGAGTGACTGAGAGAGAGAGAGAGAGAGAGAGAGATGAATGTGGAGTGAGACAAGCTTGCGGTTTAAGCCCAACATTGTTTAATATTTACATCAATGAACTGGCAAGTATCCTAGAGCGATGTGAAGCCCCGGCCTTACTCTTCACCACTCACAAATCATTTACATTTATATACGGCACAAACCCCATAACACACACATCACACTACAATGACCTGGGTTTAAAAATCACATCCACAGGAAACTTTAATCCCGCAGTGAATGAACTGAGAGATAAAGCACGCAGGGTCGTCTATGCCATTAAACCTCAATGTCCCATAGAAATCCCAGTTAGAATTTGACTGAAAATTATTGGATTTTTGATTGAACCGATTGGCCTCTATGGCAGTGAAGTCTGGGGTCCGCTGACAAATCCAAATCAAGATTTTACTAAATGGGGAAAAACATCCAATTGAGAGCCTGCATGCAGAATAAAGAACAGTCAAAATATCTTACAAATGCACCGGCACACAACAAACAATGCATGCAGAGCAGAATGAGGCAAATATCCACTGATCATGAAGACAGAAAAAAGGGCGATCACACTGACCCTCACTCACATCATTGATCACACCTAACAACACTGACACAATGAACACAAATGAAGCAAAACTATTTCACTCACTGGGAAACCCAAACAAAACGACAAAGTCAAATGCGATGTTATTTGTCCCTAAAGTGACAGATCAAAAACTAAGAGCCACGTTGACCAGATCCAGACTCAGTGGACACACTATAGAGACGGGCAGACACAGGACCAGAGACTGTGTCCACACTGTCATCCACTTCCTAACAGACACACAAAATACACAGATATACGGACAATGTTTGATGGAAAAGTCAAGTCCATACACCAGATGTTTAAAAGTGTGTCAAAGCATGAGAAACTGGCGAGAACACAAGGACTGCTGTGTGTTAGCTGCACAATACGTGTGTGTCTGTCACAACCCAAGAGAAAACAATCAATCTGCCCTGACCTGATGATACATAACAGAACATAAATACTAAACTATTTCTGTTTTTATATACTTACATATATTATAAACCACTTTAAGTTTCACTATATACATCACACTTTATTTTATTTTATTACTAGAATTCGTTTGTTTACATACTTGCACTATTTGCTGCAAATGCTTTGACAATACGAATGAAGGTTTCGCCATGCTAATAAAGCACATTTACATTGAGAGAGAGAGAGAGAGAGAGAGAGAGAGAGAGAGAGAGTCGTTGGTATTGATGGATTTGGTGGAGTTTCGCTAAGTGACTCTCTCTGAAGGAAGTGTCGTGTATAAGTCTTGTCCAACACGGCGAAGGTTCTGTTGTGACGTGTTTCGGATAAGTTAAAGTAACGTCTTATGTCACGTAATGACATAAACTTTTCTGACGTCAACTATTACAGTGTAGTTTAATGTGTATGTATTGTAGTGTAGTGTGCGTGTTTATGAGCGTGTTTCTCACGCTGTGATGTGGGTGCGAATCGCCTCACGTGCTCCCGCGAGCCTTTCATTCTACGCGCTCTATTGTCCACGCGCATTAAAGGCCCATTTAGCTCGCGCTCCACAGAGAGACGAGACACAGAACCGGAGGTGACGGGAACACGAGAACACGCACACGGCTGCTGTAAGAGATATGACGCAGAATAATACAAATATCAAAGTCCCGCCACGAGGTGTTTTTTCAACTTTAAGCCCCTTTATCTGTCAGTGGACGATTTTCCTTTCATTCTGCTGTAATGTCTCCTGTGTGGACAGTTATTCATTTAACCCACGGGAGCGTGACACGTTGTGTTACTGTGATCGGGGACGCTGCTGTTGGGTCGAAATAAAGCCACACAAAGAATATATTCTGAAAATATTTCAGAAAGTAATCGCTGTTGTTCAGTATAATGTCCCTGTTACTGTAGTGCACACAGTCATGGCAACTATCAACACGCATCTTTCGTGATAGAAACTGATCATGGAATGTGTGCTGTGAGTGAGTGTGTGTGTGTGTGTGTGTGTGTGTGTGTGTGTGTGTGTGTGTGAGTCTGTGTGTGTCAGTACAGTCACTGAAATGGAGACAGAAATGTGTGAAGCGTTTGTGTGTAAATTTGTGTGAGTTTCACTGGTGTTTAATGTTGTATTGTGTACAGTGTGATTTCAGTCACTCCCTGTTTCACATACAGTGTGTGTGTGTGTGTGTGTGTGTGTGTGTGTGTGTGTGTGTGTGAAACTCAATGACTCTCTCCTGATTTGATGGTCAGATTGTGTTACTGTCTGTCTGCAAAGCTTCTGTTTGAAAAGACACAACAGAGACAAATGAAAAGCAGCCCTTCACCTGTGTGTGTCGCTGAGGTCTAGTGGAGTTCCTGCACACATCACAGTCTGTCTATACCGATAAAACACGACACGTGTCCTCTCATGTCATTCTGCTGTGTAATAAAACACACCGTCACACAACTCAGTGAAAGTGTTTCTCCTTTCAAACACACGTGAACATTCATTTCTGGACATTTGACAGCTTTGTCTTACTAAAGCCACTTCTGAAGCTATTCGATCGTTTACATGAACAGATTCAAAGTGACCCAATGTTACACACATTACACATGAAGAACTAACAGAAACAGAGGCCGTTGTGTCTTAAATACACACACAATAAGATCATGAATGAATTGAGGAAACGTTCATGTTAACTGGGATTTCTTCACCATTTCACATCACTGACACGGCCTGAACCGAAGCAGAGTTAAAGCAGATTCATTATTTCACAGACATCGTGTTCCTTCATTTCTTAAACGTTCTTGCTCAGGTGTCGCTCTTTCAAAGCTCAGGGTCTCGTGTGTTTCCTCGAGCAGCAGGAATGAAGAGCGAGACTGCACTAAACACACGAAGAGTCTGCAGGTGTGAATGAATGTAGATTGTAATGTGTCTGAGTTGATATTGAGATCTCTTGATGCAGACGAGACACATCTGAGCTCAGTTTGACACACTGTCGACATCTCTCCTCAAACTCTCATGACAGACACATTTCTCCTCATGGGAAATACCTGAGACGCACACGAGACTTCTCATGGAAAGGTTTGTGATGGATCAGATGTGACGTCACACCTGAAGTCGTTCTCAGAGGTGTTAGAAACGCTGTAAAGATTTATCACACTAGTGCTGCTTTTGACACCCCATTATTCCCCTTCCCACTTCTGTTTCACTCACTGAATGTCAAACACTTCACACACTGACCCCGACACCGTCTGTTTCTCCCACAGAAGTTTGAATCTGGCCATCACCAACTGTATTTATGAGCGAGAGAGAGCTGGAGAACTCACTTTAGATCGGATATGAATGATTCATCATCGTGAGAATGTGTGGAAACATCTCAAGATCTTCCCCTTCATTTCATTTACAATCTGGTTTATTTGGAAACAGCTCTGAACATGACACGTGTCAAACCTCTCTCAGATGTTGGAGAAAACCCTGCGTGTTGTGTGAGCAGTGCCACATACACACACGCGCAGACAATAGAAGCCCCCGGAGGCCAGCGCGGAGATGCCTGTTAACACCACACCCGCTCTAGTGGCCCTATGACATCATAACACAGGAACAGTGCGTCTCACCTCTGACTCCACTCCCCCCACCTCACGCTCTGAATGGCACAGTCCACTTCCTGCCAGCACACACACACACACACACACAGATGAGAGATGATATGTTTGATACGGGGGCACAATTCTTCACTGGTGACCTCACTAGACATGTGAGATGAGAAGAAACACACAACATCAAACACAAAAGACAGAAACACAAACACACAGACACACACACACCTTCACATACAACATCATGTTTCTTGTTGAATGTCACGTGTATTCAGTGTAACCACACACACGCGCGCGCGCGCGCACACACACACAGTATAATTTCATGTTAAAGTGCATTATTGCACACTTTTCATACCATTCAAAGATTTATGGCCACTTCACTGAAATGTTTCTCAGGATCTTAAATGAGTCACATATAGACATTGATAGCGTTCATTAATCAAGTGTGTTTAAAACAAAGGTTTGTAACATGGATGACTTGGACAGAATAATGAAGTAAACTCAGAGATCCGAATAGATTCAAGGTGTGTTTAGAACTCATCTCACGCTGAGACCTCGAGAAGCTTCTGGATAAAGTGACACGAGAACATTTCCTTTTACTTTAAGTTCCTTTCTTTTCATTCATTCTTATTTAACGAATCTGCTTCTTTTAAATATTCATTACGTAGATATTAACAAAATATTTAATTGTCACTAAAGCAGTTTTGTAGATAAGAAGTAAATAATACCATATGATATCTATAGTTAATTACTAATATTAAATATTATTCTCTTTTTATTTGATGTCTCTTTGTTTAGCTTGTTTTTTTTTACTTTAAAACAAAGCATGTTTACACGTGTACAGTGCTTTAAACTTAAAGTGAATATAAAGGAAAATTGTCTCAGAGAGAACAAGCATCTGCACAGACTCCACACACCCCGGCCATCTCTCATCTCTTCACCATCAGGCAGAGGTTATGAAGCCATAGACTGATCAGATGTAAGAGCTTTGTAACGTACTATCCATATCATCCCCTTCACAAACATGTTTACAGATGCACTAGCTCACTTTATTACAGCACGCCACTACACTTTTCTGCCTATGCTGCTATAATGCTCAGCTCCTGCACTACTTCAATATTACTGCAACTGCTCACCACAGATTTATGAGCATCGCACGTCCATTACAAGTGTTCTTTTGATCCTTCTGTTTCAGCTTTTCACGTGCTGTGGCACTGCTGTTTATACTCCTCAATTCTATATACTGGTTATAATGTTTAGTTTGGATAATAATGTTTACACTGTTATTTCTTTAAATGCTTTGAGTCTTGAAAAAGATTCATTCAGTTTTTTTTATGGAATTTTCATTTTCATTATGAAACAAGAATTTGTTTTACACTTCTGAAAATTAATATTTGGGTTCCAAAAAAGTTGATACGTGGTTTCTCATTAGCAGTAATAAAACAAATTTGACACTAAACATCCCGAAGGCGTCATTGGTCAATCTCATAATCTCGTGCTGCCACCACGTGTTGAGAATGTAAACTGCAGGTCACGCGCACGATGTCTGGTCTTGTTTTGTGTCATGCATCTTCTAAGGCTCGTACAAAAATATTACAAAACACACAACATGATGCTCAACAACAACACTTAATGAACGAGTTCAATTGTGTCGCTTTGATGAAACAAAGTAATGTTGGCCGTTGTGTTTATAATTGGCAGATGTTTGTAGGCATTATTCTTAAACAACGGCTCACATCAGACACACACACACTGATGACAGAAGAAACACCTGAAAACACAAGAGTCGTCGTGTGGAAATATTAAAAGACTTTAATGATTTGATCATGTCAGTACTTTACAGCTCAACGGTGAATACAGTATGAATTCATATGATCCAGAGCGACCGCAGGACAGATGTGGGTGAAAACAGGTGCACTCAAACTAAAGCAGAAGAAGCCTTTGGTTGAATGTTTGAGAGCAGTGCATTATGGGTAGAGGAGGTGTTGTGTATGGCTGTGTGATGTTTGTTTGTAAATTGTATGGACACAAAGAGTTCATTTGTGTGTGTGTGTTTGTTTGTTCGTGTGTTTAAAGCCCCATTGGTTGATAATCTGAGTTGGTATGTACAGCTGTAGAATATTCAACAGAATAATATTATTAATAGTCAACACTACACACACACACACACACACACACTCACGCACGCACACACACACAAATGAATCATCAAATGATTTGGAAATCACAGCAGCCTCTTCATCACTAAACTAGTAAATCTAATGTACTGAAATCACGCACGCACGCACACACACACACACACACACACACACACACACACACACACACACACGGGTCTCTCCCCCTGTGCAGTTTAAAGAGTTTTATTATATGTAAACAGTAGCCCTATAGAGATACGTCACAATGAGACACACACACACACACACACACACACACACACACAGGAGAGTCAGTGTTTTGTGTATGTGAGAGAGTGTCTGTGTGTGTGTGAGTGTGTGTTGTTAAAGTGCGCAGTGCTCATGTGTCAGGTCTATATTGCCTCAGACATTGTGCTGCACTCACTGAGCTCACAATTGCCATGGAAACAACCCACACAAACACCTGCATCATCATCACTTCACGTGTGTCACGGCTGATGTTCTCACACACACACACACACACACACACACAACGATGAGCGCGTGTGTTACAGTGTTGTGTTGGGGTCTGTTGCTCAACAGTTCTCAGGTCACAGGTCTGTTAGCAGCTGAAAGAGTCACATGACACATCGTCTTCGTGTGTGTGTGTGTGTGTGTGTGTGTGTGTTTACAGTCTCTCTCTTGCTGGTATCCAGATATACGGTCCAGACTGTTCCTCCATCTCTGTCTTTATACGATGATAAACCTCCTCGAAGCTGTCCCCTTCCACAACCGCTACACACAAACACAGTGTAAAAGAAACACACACAATTATATCAACACAACAACTGTGAGTAACGTCACTGATAACACAATCCAGACAGGGATGAAATCAATTCTGTTAAGAACTGAATGATGATGATAACAAAAATGATTTCCTTTGGTTTTGTGCGAAACCCTATTACTTTGAAAAACTCAATGCTTCATCGCCAGCTACACAACCAGCAGTTATTAACCACAACCTCACTCACAATGATTGTACACACACCAGATACACTATATGGAGAAAAGTATTGGATGTTCTCTTCTAAAGAACACTTTCTTTTCATGACAATGAACACAGAGCTGAACACCTTGGAGTCAAACACACAAACCCATCCATGACCTGTACAAAGACATTCCACAACATATTTACATTTATGCATTTGGCGGACGCTTTTATCCAAAGCGACTTACATTGCATTATCCTATACATTTGTACATAGGTATTTGCAATCCCCTGGGATCCAACCCACAACCTTGCGTTGTTAACGCAATGCTCATACCACTGAGCTACAGGAAAGCGACACACACACACACACACACACACATCCAAAACTGTTACAACAACCATGAGAACTAAAGTCTTTCATATGATACTGAAGCACAGCCTTAATATGTTTGGATTAACAGGACAGGAATAGACCAACACGTTTATTACACACTTTTCTCCATACAGTGAACATTAGAGGTGATGTGGAGACCATGAGATCAGACTGATGTGATGATGAGATCAGACTGATGTGAATCTCTCACCTGTGAAGCACTCGATGAAGTCTTGCTCCAGTTTAACAGCTCGGTCTAGAGCTCTCCGTGCTTGATCCTCCGTCAAACGCTTGTTTATATCTCTGGAACACAGCAGTCAGATACACATTACACACACCACACACACACACACGCATGTGTGTTTCACGAGGACACCGAACCATCACAGAAACACACACTGACTCACAGTACGTTCTGCAGGGACGAGGGTCTTATGAAGATGGCGACTGGATGAAGTTGTGCGGCCTGTAACCGTCTGATAGCATTAGCAGAGACATCCAGGACACAGTGTTTCCCCTGCTGACACACACACACACACACACACACACACACAACTCGTGAGTTTCTCTCCCTCTCTTTCAATGTAAGTGTGCTTTATTGGCATGACTAATGGGCTGCGTACAAATAGTGCAAAAAAACAAACAAAAAGAAAGATAATTCTAGTTATAAAATAAAGTAAAGTGTGATGTATGTAGTGTAACATTAAAGTAGTTTATAATATTTGTAAATATATAAAAACTAAAATAGAGTATGGTTATATAAAAGCAAAATATACATTTAAGTAGCAGAAAAAAAGGGATATTTAAGGAATAATTGACTCCGGTCCGTTCGAATATTCGAAAGTTAATGCACACTCGATGTGGTAATGCAGCCACGACGCGAAGCGAAGTTACACCTCGGGTGTGCATTAACTTTCAAATAATTAAACGGACCGGAGTCGATTATTCCGCTTATACCACGGTTACCACACCACAAGACGTTGTTCCGATGTTTGATCTCAAGACAATGCATACGCATCCCATCTGAAGCCGTTGCTTGAGACTGCATATGCAGTTTTCTGAGAGCGAGAGGAAGACAGACAGCGCACATGCACACGTGTTTGCTTCACCGAGAGAGAAGAGACAATATCTACATCTGATTTGATTTCCTCGTATTTAACATCCCTGCCGTATTAAGAGAAAAAAGTGACACAGAGATTTCTGCGCCAGCTGCTGTGGTTTAGAAAGCTCGCTGCTGTGTGTTTTAAGACTCGTTGACCCATTCCACAGACGAATTTAAGATGTAGTTTTTGTTATTTTTGTGTTTCGGGTTTTATCTTTAACCCGCTGATTGTGTCATGTAGTTTGCCGTTACCTTTGATATATGCTTTAGTTTTTCATCTGAACAGTAATGTACAGCGCTCTCGCCATTGTTGTTAAAATGTTCATGCTGTCCATAAATATGAATAGTTATTTCTTCTCAGACAATGGAACTTGCCCGTCACTTTGTCTGTTGTTAGATACATTCAGGGGTGGTCAGTAGGCACTTCATAGGTGTGCTTTTAACTGAAAATAATGCACACCCGTAGAACGTTCATCAGCCAATCAGAATGAAGCATTCAACAGCCCCGTGGAATAAAACAATTTATACCATGGTCTGTTTGAGTACTGGATTCTGATTGGCTGGAAGGTGTGAATTAAAAGCCTTTTACGCACGGCTAGCTCCAGTCAGCTTGGTTACGTTAAAAATTAACTGACAAAATACCCGTTTTTATCACCTGTTTGATCTAAAATGACACTGTAAACATCAATAAAAGCTTTAACTTGGCAAATAACCATGGTATAAGCGGGATAATCCATGGCTAGCAGTGCATTAAAGGATCTAAATGCACTTCGCAGAGGCTTCGCGTCGGTTGGTTCTTCGCATCTACATCATATATTAAAATCCTTTATTACACGGCTCATTTGAATGCTTGATTCTGATTGGCCAGTCGCAACATTCCAAGTTTCAAATAACAACTTTTCTTTTCAAATAACAACCTCTCAACACTAAAAACACCCTGTAACCCCGGATACTGCAAATCATTTTGATAGGGGCAGTTTAATATTACACTAAAAGCAGATCACAGTATGGCCAGACAATGCCACCTCAGCCCTGCAGGACCTCTTCCAGGACACAGACTGGAACGTGTTTAAAGAAGCAGCAACCTACAACAACCACACAGACCTGCAGGAGTACACTGAAACAGTGACTGCCTACATCCAAAAGTGCACTGATGATGTGACAGTCACCAAGACCATCACCACACGTGCCAACCAGAAGCCATGGATGACAGCAGAGGCTCGTGGGCTGCTAAAGACCAGAGATGCAGCATTCAGATCAGGAGATAAAACTGCCCTCAAAACAGCAAGAGCAAATCTGTCCCGCAGCATCAAAAATGCAAAACGGTCATATGCTCAAAAAATCAACAATCACTTCACAGACAGCAGAGACACACGGAGCCTGTGGCAAGTCATTCAGACCATCACTGACAGGCCACAGGCTGTGATGACGACACATCCCTCCCAGATGCACTCAACCACTTTTATTCATGGTTTGAAATGCAGAATGACACACCTGCTCAAAAACTGCCCACACCTCCCAACAACCAGGCACTCTATCTGTCTCCAGCCGACGTAAGGAAGACCCTATCTAGGATCAACCCACGCAAGGCTGCGGGCCCTGACAAGATACCTGGCCGTGTACTGAAAGACTGCGCTGCACAGCTGACAGATGTCCTAACAGATATCTTCAACACCTCGTTGAGCCAGGCAGTCGTCCCCACATGTCTCAAATCCACAACAATCATACCAGTGCCAAAGAAATCAACTGTGTTGTGTCTAAATGACTATTGCCCCATAGCACTGACTCCAATCATTATGAAGTGCTTTGAGAGGCTAGTCATGCATAACATCAAGACCAGCCTCCCCAACACACTCGATCCGTTCCAGTTTGCATACCGTCCAAACCGCTCTACGGATGATGAAATTTCCTCCACCCTCCACCTGGCTCTTTCCCACCTAGAAAATAAAGACTCTTATGTTAGGATGCCTTTTCATTGACTTCAGCTCAGCATTCAACACAATTATCCCACAAAAGCTCATAATTAAACTAAACTTGCTGGGCCTAAAAAACTCCCTCTGTAATTGGATCCTGGACTTTCTAACCGAAAGACCTCAGTCAGTCCGAGTCGGCCACAACACCTCGAGCACTACCACACTGAGCACAGGTGCCCCACAAGGTTGTGTGGTCAGCCCGCTGCTCTTCACGCTGCTGACCCATGACTGCACTGTCAAGTTCAGCTCAAACCACATCATCAAGTTTGCTGATGACACAACAGTGGTAGGCCTAATCAGCAAAAATGATGAAACGCAATACAGAAAGGAAGTGGCACAGCTGGCTGAATGGTGTGGCACTAACAACCTGTCCCTCAATGTAAGTAAGACAAAGGAGCTTGTGACGGACTTCAGGAGAAACTCCGTTGACCACCCCCAACTGACCATAGGCAGCTCGCCTGTGGAGAGAGTTAGCAGCACCAAATTCCTGGGGGTGCACATCACAGAGGATCTCACCTGGACAACCAACACCATGTCACTCTCCAAGAAGGCACAACAGCGCATGCACTTCCTCCGGCTGCTGAAAAGAGCAAGTCTCCCTCCACCCATCCTCACCACTTTCTACAGGGGAACCATTGAGAGCGTGCTGACCAGTCTGGTACGGAAACTGTACTGCAGAAGACCGCAAGACCCTCCAGCGGACAGTGAACACAGCTGCAAAGATCATCGGTGCCCCTCTCCCCTCCATCCTGGACATCTTTCTCACACGATGCTCCAGCAAAACCAACAGCATCGTGAAGGACCTCACCCACCCCTCCCACAGTCTCTTCCAGCTCCTACCATCAGGAAGACGTTACCGGAGTATCAGAGCCCGCTCTGCCAGACTTCTCAACAGCTTTTTCCCCCAAGCTGCAAGAGCCCTGAACTCAAATCACCCCGCCCCTCTCTGATCCCCCCATACAACCATCCCCTACCTCACCCCCCCCCCTCTCTATGCGCACTAGACACTTTTCACACACTGCTGTGTGTACAAATCTCACAAAAGACTCAGGAACATTTGTATGTTTACATGCTCATGCATTACAAATCCCCCTGCACTGTTCCCCAGCCAAGCTGCTTGACCCACAACGCTCTCTTGCACATGTACAGTATTCATCTGAACCATTTGTTTTGTTTGTATTTTTTGTTCATTTATAGGTAAACTTTTTTTTTTTTTAAACAGTATATTTATTGTCAAACTATCAGCAGGATAGTTATGTATGCCTGTATATATGTAGCACCATGGTCCTGTGAGGCACGACATTTCGTTCCACTGTATGTCCCCACATGTAGCGGAATGACAATAAAGCTCGAACCGAACCGAACATAATGTTCTGTAGATATATTGTAAACATCAGGTCAGGGCAGATTGATTGTTTTCTCTTGTGTTGTGACAGACACACACATATTGTGCAGCTAACACACATCAGTCCTTGTGTTCTCCTAACAGATACGCCAGTCTCTCCTCATCTGACAGACTTACAAACGTCTGCTGTATTTGATTTTTCCATCAAACATTGTCTGTATATCCGTCCCTCTCTCTCTCTCTGTGCGAGTGCATGCTGGGAGCGAGTGAACGTTGGCGTGAGTGAGAACCTCTCTGTTGAAGTGAGAGCTACCTTTCTTTTTCTTTAAGTTTAAAACATAAAAGTGTAGGTTTATAAACTTAGCCTTTGCTGGCTTCGGTCAGCGTGTGGGGTAATGGGGTCGGATGTAAGAGATTTCTCGCGGCTGACAGTCAGGCATGGCTGCAAAAGCATGCCTGAGGCCGCGGTGTCGGTGGAGGTTTGTCTAATAGTGAGTGCGGTGGTCGGAGGCGCTGATATTAGATCTGCCTCCCGCATGAATAAGGCCATTGTGATTTTCCTGAGTCAAAGCCAAATGGTGGATGAATTAATTGAGACAGGACTAGTAATTAATGAGACCTTTGTACCCGTTTTACCTTTGTCAAGCCCATCGAAGAAAGTGGTTCTATCAAACGTACCCCCGTTCGTCAAAAATGAATGTCTAGAGCAGATACTTCAGAGGCATGGTAAAATAGTAAGTCCCATAAAAATGATCGCGCTCGGATGCAAAAACCTTGAAATTAAGCACGTAATGTCTTTTCGGCGTCAGGCTTTTATGATTTTGAACACTCAGAGCGATCCCTTAAGCCTGTCGGTGAAGTTAAACATAGAAGGTAAAGATTATACAATCTTCATCAGCTCTGAGTCCATGAGGTGTTTTGTTTGTGGCGAATTTAGACATATCAGGCAAACTTGCCCGAATCGTGACAGGCAGCGAGGCGTGATGTGGCCTCAGATGCAGATGCGGTGAACATTGAGCGGGTGACGGGCGCGGGAGTTACTGCGGCTGCTGTGGCTTCGCAACCCCAGCCGATCGGAGTGATTTCTGCGCCGGCTGACTCGCCCGAGGTGAGACCAGTGCTGGTTTCCTCTAAAGTCGGCCCGGAGAAGGCTGCTGAAGAGGCGGCCGGGCCGAGTCATACGCCTGCTGTTCCGCTGGCAGAGACGAGCACTGGAAGGGTGTTCCCGCAGTCTGTACCTGAGACCGTTACACTTCATGAGAAACAAACGCAACCTGATAAAACTGATATTCAAACCGCCGATGACTATATGACACAGAGTCAGAATGATATCTCATCTCAAGAGCTCATGGATTCAAAGTCTCAAATGGATGATTCGGATAATGAATACATGATATTGAGTTTAGTGGAAATGACGTGAGGATTTCAAAACCTGCCTCTGAAGGGAAGATCAAATATTACACTGCTCAGCAAATAAAACATTTCCTTGATGCCACGAAGGGGTTTCGCAAACCCAAAATAGAGTCTTATTTTCCTGATTTGAAACTGTTTTTAGTGTCTTGCACTGTGGCTATGAGAAAGACTACATTTGATGAGCTTTACAAACTAAACGGAACCGCCTTAAGAAGCTGCTCAGCACTGTCAGAAGTATCCTGCATTCACGCAGTAAAAAATGAATATGGCCCGATTACGTCTGAAGCATCATGGATTGCTATTATTGAGTGTTTACTTTACTTCCATTTTTATGACACCGTTGAGACTCAGTTCTTTTAACATAAATGGATGTCGTGATGCGGTAAAACGGGCTTGTCTCTTTGACTACATAATGTTAAAGAGCGCCAGTGTAGTTTTTCTGCAGGAAACGCACACTGATGCTAATAATCAGATTCAGTGGATGACTGAATGGAAAGGGCAGGCGATACTGAGTCATGGCTCCAGTGTGAGTGCAGGAGTTGCTATACTGCTGGCACCTGAGTTTAAAGACCTATCTCTGAGTGTTTTTGAGCTGGTTTTTGGTCGTCTATTGAGAGTTGACGCAACTATTCGTGGTGTCAACTTTTCATTTGTTAATGTGTATGCCCCCAACGTTGGTTCAGAACGAATCTGCTTTTTTGAAAAACTTATTTTTTAAAAATAAATTCCAATAGGGTATCTGGAGCTAGGCTGGATAGGATTAAATACAAAAAAGTGCAAGAGATAAATTCTTTAATTGCTGCATTTCCCCTACTGCCTTATCTGATCATCATTTGATGTCTGTTAATGTCACCACTGCACGGAGCACTTTTAAGCATCCTTGTTGGAAATTCAATAGTAGGTTGTTACAGGATCACATCTTTGTGCACTCTTTTACTCACTTCTGGGAGGTCTGGAGAGAGAGAAAAACAGTATAAGTCCCTGAGCCAGTGGTGGGACATCGGGAAAGTTCAAATTAAACTGTTTTATCAGAATTATTCTGCTTATAACAAGAGCATCCTGGACAATAAGTTGGCACAGCTCGAGGAGGAAATCCTTCATCTTAGTCTTGAAAGAGACTTTGTGGAGGCTACAGAGACCTTGGAACGTAATAAATTCCTTCTGCGGAATTTGCTGGAGGAGAGGGCCCAAGAGACGCTGATCCGTGAAAGTTTCTAACTTTTGACAATATGGATGCCCCAACTTCATTTTTCTTCAATTTGGAGAAACAGACTGTGCAGAAAAAAATCTAATGCTGCTTGAAACGTCCTGACGGTGGAAAAATTACCGATAGTCATGAGATTATTTCTCATGCACTGACTTTTTATGAAGATCTTTATAGGGTAGAACCCTGTGATGAGGAGATGGTTGACCTACTCCTTCAGGACCTACCACAGTTTTCAGAAGGGGAAAAAGCAAGCCTTGAAAATCATCTGTTCACCTTTGATAACTTGGCAGTTCAGGAATTGTCCTCCGGCAAAGCTCCAGGTCTGGATGGATTAAACTCAGAATTTTATAAACGGTTTTGGTCTGTCATTGGAAAATATATATTTTTAGTTTTTATGGAGAGTCTAAAAATAGGCACACTACCAGTTGGTCTACGGAGAGCTGTGATCACTCTTCTACCCAAGAAAGGTGATCTCGAGGACATCAGATGCTGGCATCCCGTCTCGCTACTTGGAGTTGACTACAAGATACTCTCTAAGACTTTAACAAACAGTATTAAGCTTCATATCTCTTCAATAATTCATGCGGATCAGTCATATTGCATCCCAGACCGGTCTATTTTTGATAACATTTTTCTGATTCGAGACCTGATTTCTTTTGCTCGAGTTCATAAACTTGACATCGGTTTCGTTTCTTTAGACCGGGAGAAAGCATTCGATTGGGTTGATCATGGGTTTCTTTTTAAACGATGAGATGGGGGTCATCCTGAACTTCCTTAGCAATGTTCCTGGAGAATGGATGGGTTTAAGGTGTTGGGTGTTTTCCTCGGAACTTACCAGTTGATGCAAAAGAACTGGGATGGCATCTTTGAAAAAGTTTCTGGACGTTTGCAGAGATGGATACTGCCCCAGTTGTCATACAGGGGAAGAGTGCTTATTGTGAATACTTTAGCAGCTGCCATGATGTGGCATCGCTTAAATGTGCTGGACCCTTCAAAAGATTTGTTGCAACGCTTGAAGAAGATTTTTGTGGACTTCTTTTGGGATGGTTTTCATTGGCTCCCTCCAGTGGTTCTGTATCTATCAGTCAATGAAGGGGGTCAGGGGTTAATTGATTTAACAGCCAAGGTCAAAGCCGTGAGGTTAAAGACTGTCCAAAACATACTGTACCCCGTTGAATTCAGGCCATGGGTGTCCTTTGGTCTGGATTTGCTCAAATCTTCGTCTTGATATGCAGCTGTTCTTAATGTCTTGTCAGGGTGTACGTTTTATGTCTGATGTGACCTTTTATGATTCAGTGGTAAAATCTTGGGCACTTTTTAAGATACTTAGGCAAGAAAATCAAGATTTTGGCCTAAATGAGCCACTGTTTTATAATTCCTTTTTAGGTGATGATTTTTGTGCATCCAACACAATGGTGCAATCTTTTATGAAAAGAGGATTGACCAAAGTGGCACATTTGGTTGATTTTTCCTCCAGAACGTGGAGGTCAATAGTGGACATCTGTGGTCAGGTGGGTTTTAGATCGATCAGAACAGTAGAGCGGTTCATAGAGGGGTTGAAAGCAGCCTTTCCCCTCTCACTCCTGCAGTTTGTAAACTGCTTTCTGTCAGGAGGTTCTCCAATTACTCTTTTCCCAAATTGTTGGTGTCCCCGAGAGTCTGTTGTTCAGAAGATGATCGTAAAGGGAAACTGTAAACTTTTAAAAGGCTGCAAGATTTTGATTTCCAGACAGCAGGAAAAAAAGAACTTTATCTGACTTGTGTCAAAGTAGATTATTTTGAGAGCATTAAGGACAGATGTGATACAAAATGGAGGGATTTTTTAACAGTTTCTGCTGATCTTTCTCCTTCCTGGAGGCTTTTTTATAAAGGCCCACTTCCTAAAAGATCTGGGGATTTACAGTGGAGAATACTGCCTTGTGCTTTGCCCACAAACAATCATGTTACCAGCCAGTCGTATACCTTGTTATCGACAGGGTAGAACAATCACCTCATCTACCAAAGATAGTTTCGTAAAGAACTTGCCAGATCTGACTCCTTAAATAACCTTACCAATAAATACAGAATCGCTCGATGAAATTACCAGCAACATGGGCACTATTTTCTCTAATACATTTGAAGCGGTCGCACCTATGAAGTCAAAAAAGATTAATGAGAAAACCATAGCATCATGGTACAATAGCACCACTCGGGCCCTAAAAAGAGAAACGCGTAAACTGGAGAGCAAATGGAAACAAACCCAATTAGAGGTCTTTAAAATTGCGTGGATGGAGAGTGCAAACTGTTATAAAAAGGCACTACAAGCAGCAAAAGTTGAGCACCTCCAATTGAGCCCATTTATAACATCATCGACCTGCAATTAATCTAGGCCATGTACCAGGACCCTTTAAGCTGGTTGTCATTAAGCCAATAAATAAATAAATAAAGCCTGCTGCATTCGATACTGTAGACCATAAAATACTTTTAGATCGTCTAGGGTATTCAGAACTATACCGGTATTCAGGGACAGGCACTACAATGGTTCAGATCTTACTTATCAGACAGATATCAATTTGTCAATTTAAATGGGGAATGGTCAAATCTAACGCAAGTAAACTATGGATTACCTCAGGGATCGGTTTTAGGACCCTTGCTTTTATCCATAAACATGCTGCCTCTTGGAAACATTATTAGAAAACATGGAATTAGCTTCCACCTTCTTCTAAACTCAATCAAAACAGAAATATTACTTATCGCACCAAAAACACGTAAACAGAATATATCAGATTATAACCTGCAAATTGAAGGCTGCACTATTACTCCAACAAATACAGTTAAAGACCTAGGCGTTATATTAACTGTCATTTAAAAATCACATCTCAAATATCACAAAAACAGCTTCTTCCACCTTAGAAATGTTGCCAAATTACAAAATATTTTATGTGTTGCTGATGCAGAGAAGCTTATTCATGCATTTGTGAGCTCAAGACTTGACCACTGTAATGTTCTACTTAGTGGTTGTCCTGTATCATCAATAAACAAACTTCAGTTAGTTCAGAATGCAGCTGCCAGAGTTCTAACCAAGTCAAGAAAATACCATCACATAACCCCCATGTTATCATCCCTTTACTGGTTACCCATGAAGTATCGTATTGATTTAAAGTTCTTTTAAATAACTTATAAAGCCTTAAAGGGTTTAGCCCCTACCTACTTAACAGAGCTTCTATCACATTACAACTCATCACGCTCTCTAAGATCTCAAAACTCAGGACTTTTGATAATACCTAGAATAACTAAATCCACCAAAGGGGGTCGAGCTTTCTCATACGTAGCACCTAAACTCTGGAATAGCCTTCCTGATACTATTCCAGGGTCAGACAACTTAAATCTAGATTAAAGACACATCTTTTCAACCTAGCTTTCACTAATGCATAGTTAATGAACAGCAGCTACGCTAATTATTCTCTTTCTGCCCCCGCCTCGGGATGCCCATCCAGGCCAGATGAACGTCATATGCCCATCCCCAACTAGAGATTACACCAGCTACATCTGAAAATCCCGTGCCATCCCCCTGCGAGAGCCTGCGGACTGACTGACCATCCCAGCCCCATCTCAGGCAATTCCATCCCCACCCAAGAGCAAAGACGGACTACTTGTCTACATTGATGCTAAAGTTACAACACTTGGTATTTGATGCTAAACTTACATCACATGACAGCAGTTTGAAGATATAGCTGCATTCAGTGGCCCTGATTGGAGGTTGCTGGGTGGGTGTTTATGGGGGGGCTCGTTGGTTGTGGTTGGGGGGATTTTATTTGTTGGGGCTGTGTGGGTCTGGTTTGGTCTTGTTTTGTGGTCGATGTCCGACAACAGAGGAATAAAGTTACAATATGCTATTACTATTTTTCTCTGGTTGTTTCTATGTTGTCTTGTGTTGATCGTGGAGTGGGACCGGGTTGGACCCGCACGGTTTGGGCGAGTGGGACTTCCTGGGTCGCGGATGATGGGCTCTTCCTCGTGGATGTTTGCTCGGGCAGTGTTGGCTTGCTCACCGGGAGACTGCATTTAATTATTAGATATTATCTATTAGAATGATCTTGCTTGTTCTATAAACACCATGCACTGTGCTGTTTTTTCTTATATGCTCCTGTAAAGCTGCTTTGGAACAATGCACATTGTGAAAAGCGCTATATAAATAAACTTGAATTGAATTGTACCTGTTCTGCGACCTGTCTGACGCTCTGAACGCTGGTTCCGTACAGATGGCTGTTATATTGTCCCGCCTCGATGAATCGATGACTCTGAATGTCTTTTTCCATCTGTTCACGAGATGACACAAAGTGATAATCCCGCCCGTCCACCTCATAGTCGCGCTTCGGCCGCGTCGTGTCTGTCGAAAAGAACGAGAGACTCTTCATTAGTTTACACAAAACCTCACAGCGGAAATATTGAGATGTTTCTCATCCATCATTAGAATAACTCTTGGTGCTCAGCGGCTGTAGATTCAAGTCTTACGTGGCACACAGGAGCCAAACTTGTCTGGGAATTCAGAGAGAAGATCATCATTGACTCGATCTTTGCTCGGCCCGAGGATAATGACTGGACGCGCGTAATGTACTGCAGACAGGAAATGACATCAGTCAACACAACACTAGACACACAACAAACACACTGAAACACACAGATATATACTGAACAGTGAGAGGTCATACAGTATATCTTCATATTTCTCTCTGAAACCAGACCGCACTCAATGTTCAATAATACACAACAATCATCATTTTCACAATCTAAAATCACCTTCAACTTGTGTCACTGTCTCGTAGCTCACAATGTATTCACTGCGTCCTGTAACACACACACACAAAGATTGAAAAATCCCATAATGGAAAGCTATATGTATGGTAAATAAACAAACATATACTCGCAGGCCAGGCCTAATGATGGTGGTTATTTGATTAAAACTCCTCAACTTAGAATAACATTGATGTATTCAATATGAATAAACATGCACTGGCATTTACATTTACATTTAGTCATTTAGCAGACGCTTTTATCCAAAGCGACTTA